>JAHVAK010000007.1:600000-854391 GCA_019845155.1 Luehdorfia chinensis | reverse complement strand
AACCTACCTAAATTAGTTTTAAATAATGCAGGATTTTTTCAAGGATGTTCCAAATTTATGGCATGGGTCCGTGCACCGATGTTATTATTATATATGCTATTAGATACGAAGCCATTGTTTACCCTTTTACAAACTTATGTTTCAGCTTTGTTCAACTTATACGAGCGTTATACACGTGAAGGGATTAATAAATATTAAGTTTTACCTATGTTTAATTTGACATTTAAAGCTACCGTTGAGAATTATTCGTTGTAAGCAGTAAACAATGTTTTAACTAAAAAGTATGCAACTATTAAGTCGAACGAATATTTCACTTGGAATTTTGATTTGTATAATTAATTATTAGGAATTCCCCTAACACAGAAAACGTAACGCGGAAGGAATAAATAAATAAATAATTGGTGAAAAGAGTAAAGGTGAAATTCTTATAGTTAATAATGATACAGTTTAACCAAGTGACAACAAGGGCAAGAATAAAATAAATATTGTATTGGTTTTAAATTCATAAAGTTATATGTGGTTATACATAGAAATTATATAAATCTCTCTTCTCTCTCCAATTAGTCAAAGAAGGTGCTCAACTGCTCTGTATTTCGATTTGAACGGCAATTAGGGCTAGTGTAACTATAAGACCCAGCCGTGCTGTGGCGGCTCGTTAAAAGAATACTACCACTCCATCTCATCCATTGGATCTCGTAAAAGGCGAGTAAGGAATAAAACTACATTGTGCACCCAACAGCGCATGGTGGCGATGGGCTCACCACCTATCACACCAAGTGCATTATATTGTTTTGGTGAAACGTGGATTGTGGCAGTCATCTTTCATCAAGTGTTTGCAGTGAGGGCCCAGTCTCTGACTACCCCTTATGGATACAGTCGTGATCTTATAGTATGTATGTATGTAATTATAAGACTTAAGAACTGATGTCTCAGAGTGACAAGCGTAGTGGAGTGCTACGCATAAATTTTCTGAAGTGACACCGCATTTGTTATGGGCAGGCATTGCACTTACCATATAGTGAACGATTCCTCGTCTCGTCACTTACTCGTTATAAAGGAAATTAAAGAATTTGATTCTAAAGTACCTGCATAATGCGACTATGTATGATAGACGATTTGTAATGAAACCCCGAGAACAGGGTACTGACAACGATTAATTCTCGGGTGACAACGTAACCCCTTCACGATTAAGACAGATACAGTTGCCTAAGGTCACAGTTATCACTTATAATGGTGGTGGCCGAGTAAACAATACCGGTTAAAATATATTTCATAAGTTAATTGACAATTTTGTTCACAAGTTTATCTCCCATGCTATTTCCATTATCCAATAATTAACAAAAGGTATGTAAATCTATAGACAGAAGTAGATTTCACTCGCTTACTAAATGACTTGAACAAAATAAGCAGGTTTGTTTCATTTCGCTTATTATTTGTTTCTTACCATTGAAAATTAAATTGAAAATATAAGAAACAATGAGATCTGCTTAGGTAAAACTAAAATGTTCATGTTCTTTAATGCAAGTACCCATTTATTATATTATTATTGAAACTTTGTCAAAACAAATCTGTAACTTGCATACTTTGAGATCAATGATTATAAAATCATTATCATCCGAAAAACAACGGCGTATTAACAAAAATGTTATTAACACAATTACGCTATTATAAACGACAAATTAATGTAAACATCAGCACTTCTTGTGAAAAGTGCATACATTGTATTTTGGAGCCTATGATATTAAAAATACTATAATTGCTGTTCTAAGTATTTTTAATATCATAAATTTCACAAATAACATAATTATTAGTACGAATAATCTATATTTGTACATTAAGAAATGTTTTTTTTCGTGATAAATATTTTTTTGTGCTATTCTATCGAATAAGAAGGAAATACATTTTTTACTAATAGAAAATCCGTCAAAACAAATGCCAAAATGTACGTTTTAAAAGTAAGTTAGTGTTTTATTTATATATGTGTACTAATCCTTAAATTGTAATGAATAACATACATTAATGTCATTGAATAAATTTGAAAAGTTAATTTACAGCATTAGTAATGTACAACGGTTAAAACCACTGAACCGGCGAAATAAAGCCCTTCTAACATTCAATTTGACCCTTAAAAACACTATAAAACTTACCGTTGAAACAGGTGAGCAGCCACAATAAAGCGGTGCACAGATGCGTGAAAGAAGCACGCCTGACTTCCCGCCGCCGCACCATCTCACCAGAATCATCGAACTTCACTGAACCAATATACCACCCCCGAGAGGACACTCAATATAACCGAGCTACGGAATTCGACCCTCGGGCTATATCGAGTGACGTAACAGAAAGTTCATGTATACAGCGCGGGAAGTGCACACGTCCGTTAACTACGCTGCGTCACGTAGAACTAAAGCTCGGGACAGGGTATATGCTTTTAGCGCAGGGCAGGGGGAGGTACGAAATGTTTTGGATCTTCACACAGCCATTTCCCTCCAAGTACGGGAACCACGTGCCGGGCTCAGTCAATTTTGCGACTCGATGGCCGATAGAGCTATCTGTATTTTTATTGTCGTTAATAAATGGTACATCGTTAGTTACAGTACTTTGATTTAATTGCTTGGTTTAGCCAATAGTGTCTATGATCGAAGCTTTTTTCTATGATTGAGATTACTTTCACTGTTTTAACTAACAGTAAAACTACTTAATACCGTTTCTCGATTCTTCAACTATTTTTACGTTCGAAGTTACTAGTTATTTTTTTTGTTATCACGAAACTTTTTAGAGGAAATGGTGAACAGTATTTAATAATGAATATCATTTTTATTTAATAATTACCAGCAACTATTTCAATTACGTACATTTAATGTGTATTTTTGTTTCGTGCATGCATAAAAAGAAATATTCAGTGCCCAAATATAAAAATATATCCCTTCAGGATTATTTGTATACGCAAGTTAAAAGTTTTGCAAAAAGATTAAATTTAGGTTTATTAGACGTACTTATTTCTAAATTAAACATGGATGAAGATGTATATATATGATATATCCGAATAAGGAAGTCGATGAAATATTTCAAATACTTACAGTAAATATTTGTGAAATCTAGTCGCATCCATATTGTATGGAATTCGGAAAGCGCTATAAGACAAAGTACGACACAGCGGTTGATTTTATAACGATAGCATCCCGAAATACCACGAAAGTCGTATTAAAGTTGTTAGCAAGGCTCAAAGTTTTCCCCAAGCCATGCTAGGCTCTGATATCGAGAATCTCAGCTGAAAGGCATATGGCAAAAACGCCGTGCAGAAGTTTGAGGTTTACTACTCGATTTGTTAACTTTTATAGACATTCGAGACGAGCGATTTGCGTGGAAAATATGCTTTCATACTTCTTGATTTCTTGAATTATGCTTTCAAATAAAAGTGTTTTTTTATAGATTGTTTATGTTAATAAATTGTAGGTTTTATTACATTCCAGTTTTAGATTATTTTCAAAATATTGAAGCAAGTTATTCTAAAATTAAACTTACTTGGATGTAACTTCTAGGAAAACGAGTAGTTATTATTTAAGGTAGTTATTATTTCTATTTTGCTTTGATATTTCTTGGTAAATGCGGTAAATTATGCTGTATTAACAATTTGATTATAGAGAAGACAAAGAGCTTCTTAATTTTTTCCATTATATAACATGTACGGTAACAATAGTACAATATCTTAATTTAACGTTAAAAAAATAATTAATCAGTAATTTAAATAAAATAATAAATTCTATATTTCAAACTATGGCTTCTACGGGTATCTGGTGGTTAAATTTATTAAAATCTGCCATCTGAAATCAGACGGACGGAAGGACAACGTGGTTAATATATTATCATATAGAACAAAATACAAATGCATTATAAAAAAAACCCTTCTCAAAAGAACAAAGAAATAAGTAAACATTTTCAAATTTAATCATTTCGATTACATCAATTCCATAAATTTGTAATAAATCGGAAAGTTTTTCTAATTGAAAACGATCAAAATATTATAAAAATGTTTTTAATAGCGATATTATCACACAAATGACTTTGGCGACAATAGCGTTATATGTTCATTGATTATTAAATGCTTTAGTCTGTAACATATTTTTCCGTACTAAAGTTTCGAGTAATAAATAATTCTATATTTTATTGGATAGAGTGACGAAAGTAGGAAAACTTTTACTTTACCTTTTTAACTTTTACTACTTTATAACAAATACTATGTCACCCAGAACATTTCTGTGTGACACTACACTGCGCACGTCATCCTGAGGCATCAGTTCTTAAGTCTCATATCCCCAGTGATTACGCTAGCTCACAGTGCACTTCAAACCGAAACACACTAATGTTTGCAGACAACTGCTTCACGGTAGAATAACTGGCCCTGGGATGGTACCTACTTAGACGAATTCCTGCATAGGAATCCTACCACTCCGGGGGACTTCATCCCATTAAAAAACACACCATACGTCCCACTGATACACCAGCTCTTAAGTCCCATATGCCAAGTAATTACACTAGCCCTTAGTGGCCTTCAGATAGAAACACGGTAATGTTTGCATACTACTGCTTCGCAGTAGAAACCTACACGGATTCCTGTATCAGAATCCTACCACCAGTAATCGTGTTAGTCAATTACAAAATGGGATCAAAGTAATAATTGAACACCTGTGCACACTCCCCGAAACGTATTCTATAGAAGACTGATAGACTGGCTACCATACGCCGGTACTGAACACTATGGAGCTTTGCCTAATTAAAAGTTATGGAAAGGGCTTGTTTAATTTCGGCCATGGTGACGTGTTTTGGTTAACAATCTAAAGCTGTCATCTGCGGAGGATTTACCCACGTCACATCACACAAGCCTACTTACTCCCATACCTCTCTACTGTGGTAGCTCAGAGGCCGGGTGCTCGCATTAAATTTTGTAAGCGTTCGTAGTGACCTGTGTTCAATCCCCGGTGTCGGCACCTCCGAAATTCTACATTTTTAAGTGCTGTTTTACCACAAGTTCGGCGGTGCTAGAAAGCATCTTAAGGAAATCTGTCTGAGGATTAAAAAATATTTCGAGGACATGTCAAGTCAGCCCGCATTGGAGCAGCGTGGCCTACTCTTCCTGGCTCCAAGACTCTCTCATAAATGAGAGGAGGCCTGTAATAAGCACAGGCTTAGCAGGGAGACATTTATCGTTATTACTTTATGATCAGATGATAGTTCAGATGCGGTATCTGTAATTCGGGACAATAGTACTACATACAGACCCAGAGAATTAAAACTCATGCTACACAAACTTTAGTTACAACTGGTCTTAGAACCCAAGACTTATGATTCAGCGGGCTGGTATGCTTACTATTGAGCCGTGTGATTAAATACAAGAGTTGACTCATTTAGGTGACTTCTGAATGGCTTTGCCATGAATAAAGTAATCCTACACATCGTAACAGTAGGAGAACACTGAGGAAGTGGAATTTTACTGAAACTGAATAAAAAAAAATGTTAATTAACATGTCGCTTACGTTTACCTTCGTGTTGAAGTTACAAGATAAATATATCTTTTTTCTCGTTTCTTGTCATACATTTTAATGGAAAGCTTTGATATACCTAAATTTTATGTCTTTAAACAAAATGAGTGAGCCAATTAACAATTATTTTGTAAATAATTTCTGGAAAGTTGCAATGTGTGCATTATTTAATAATTTTTTCGTTGAAGTATAATTTTATATTTTGAATAAATCTTACATTATTAGATATTATCTATACTAAACAAAAATGTATCACTTTTCGCCTGGTACCTAAATGAGAAACCTTATGGTCACCTGGCGAAAACTTTTGCCGGTGTGCTCATATTGTTTTTCTTCTATCCAATGTGTTGTTCAATCCTTTATATACCTTTTATCTTAAGGAACGCTACGAGTTCCTTGATGATTCTCACCCACCATTTTTGACATCATCAGAAAATTTAAAAAAGGTCGTTTTATGTATAGCCGACCACGTAATTGCTTTAACACCCTTAGGTTGAATGTCGTTTGTACATCACAAACTAAAAGGTCTATTTTCGCTTAAAATATTAATAGGACAGTCAGATACCCTATCACCAATTCATCACGTCAGTGACGTGTAATTTACTATAATTTGCACTAATAGCATTTTATTTGAACTTAAAGCTGTTATGTCATTTCGTGCATATTCATTGATAAAGCACACACCACCGAGTAATCCACGATACATTACGAAATATTATTTATTATTGCGTCTTGTTCTAGCGCAGTTAGCGTATGTTCTTATTATTTGAGATAATAAAATAATTCAATTAAAAACGTATTTATTAAAATATAATAAGTCACGTAATTTAAATATATCCGAAAGGGCAAAATACGATACCTACAAGTTAAACAAAAAGATACGAAAACCAATCTTCCCTCCTTTAACTTCAGGTCTATAATGATCAGCATCAAAGTTGAAAGATTTCTCTGACATCTGATGAATGATAATAGAATATTAAATTAGTAATACGTGTTTCCGCCATTCCCTTTAATGATTGCTAGCAATCAGCTACTCATTGAACCAACAAATCGCGAACAAATATCCGTACCTCGTACAACACTCCCAAGTAGACTCCCAAGTCACTATGTAATTACTTTCAATGGTGACAGCGTGGCCTAGTGGTCAGAGTACCTGACTTCTACGCCGCGGGTCCTAGGTTCGAATCCCAGCCGGAGCCAACATTTGTGCTAAAACACAAATTGTTGGTTTTCGGGTCTGGTTGTGTTGTGTTTGTCCCCGTGTTTCTGACACTGCATCCTAGCCTACCTCCGATCTTATCGCATCAGCGTTACATCGGGCGCGGGTAGGTTGGGACGAGTGAGTGCCTCTGTGTTTGCGCGTACACTTGTGGCACTATAATATCTCCTGCGCAGTTGATGGCTCTCGACATTCGGATTCGGAAGTTGTCGCCGTGGTCGAAATCGGCTAGGAGAACATCATCACATCACTTTCAAGGGCATCTCTTGTTCTCTCAATGCGGCGATTCCATCGTTGCCATCCATCATTCCCCAAATATTTTTAATTAGGTTTAAATCAGGCGATTTTGAAGATCACAGTATCAGTCGAATGTATTCGTGCCTTGGGAACCAGTCGCGGGTAATCCTAGCCGTATGTGGTCGAAAGTTGCTCATTAGCTCATTTTCTGGGTAAACATTCTGGACGGTCCGCAACAAGACGATTTCTAAAGTGTAAACTTAATTCAGAGCTCCTTTTGACCTAATCTGCATAGTTTACTGACTCCATTAGCCGACATCCTACCAGACTCAGATATAGGAACTACATGATCTTCATCATATCTTGTATTTTTATAAAGTCAAAGATTTAATCGACTATATCGGCTGAATTTCAATGTCTTTTCGTCTTCAATTAATGTGGTTGATCAATCGAAATTTAAGGACAACCTGGCAAAATTCAACCGTGCTGTTTTATGGGCATCAGTCAAATATACTTTTTTAACGTAACACCTGTAGTGCAACCCCGTCCTGTGCAAATGATGGCGAATAGTTTCAGCACTGACGTCGCATTCTTCTTCAAAATGGGCTGGAGGTGTAAAACCGTTTTCTTCATACACACGTCTCATTACTTCCCTTTCGTGCTCGTTACTTTAGGATGTCGATCGCTTCGCCTGTCATCATGGAGATTGCCTTCTTCGCCTTCTCGTGTAATCCAAATTCGTACGGTGAAAAGTGATATTTTTTGTTCCCTAGAAATTTTACTTATGTTATATCCCGATCTGTGTAATGAATTTTTTTCTGCCCTTTCGAATATATTTAAATTACATCAAATTTTAAATTTTAATTAACGTCAAGTTACCCTATTGTCAGAAATGAAAAAGAATTTATTTTGAATGGTTTCTCAAAAGGTTCTATTTTTAAAACTCAATAGTTTATGGTGACATTTAGATTATAGTATTAGAAAAATAATATCTTTTTTTTGGATGAAAACCACATTACCCCTTTTCAATTATTTATTTACTTGTATCACAGCTTTATTGTTTAATATATAAACAACAACGTATCTCGATGCCGTGTGGTGCCGGAACCTACCACCCCATCACACCGCGTGGGTGTCGTAAAAGTCGACAAAGAGAAAATTAAAACCAATAGATGGGCAGCGGCGTCCTGGAAAATACGAATAAATAAACTGCGTTTGCCAACCCGCCTGCCAAGAGTGGCAACTATGGCAAAATGACCTCAAATTGAGAGCAACAAACTTTTGTTCAACAATATGACTATGACAATGACTGGAAACAGGCTGAAATTATGATGGTTATGACATCTCGCGATTGCTTTTATTACCCACGCACACGTGATTTCAATTACAATCCTGTCTATCCAAAGGATGTCTAGAAGAAATCGCTTTTAGCGATAAGATCGAAAATTTTACTGCCGTATAGTAGTCACTTGGATATCATTTTTTTTTCTTTTTTATTATTGTTAAAGTGTATCCTTCTATCTATCTATACATGATCAGGGTGGCCCATAACACGTATGCCTATCGGTCAGGATACTTGACTTCTAAGCCGCGGGTTCTGGTCTGAATTCCAACCGAAATCAAGATTTGTGCAAAAACACAAATTGTTTGTTTTCGGGTTTGTTTGTATAGTGAATGTATTTGTAAAACGCACTCACGATACAGGAGAAACCCTACTGTGGAGAATTTCTTAATGGGTAACGTGGATACTACTAAATTGGTCTGCAGAATCTGCCACGGACAATATGAAACGAAGTTACGTAACCTTTAGCATATATTTTCGTTCCACGATCGTAACTGCCACGTGGCTCTGTTACGTCATAAAATACATTAAAAAGAATTTGATACTAAAGATATGGGCGAAAAGTTTGCTATCAATTTGTTGGCGAGAACGAGACAAAGAACAAGACAATAAAAAGACAACAAACATTGCCATGTTTGTCTTTCGTTATAGTATTTCGTTTTATTATCATATACTCCTACACAGCGCCGTGAACGTTATTTATCATATAGGGTTACTGAATCAATTTTCACCATCATTAACAATACCTCGATATGTTAATCTATATCGATTATAACAAAGGGAGTCAAAAATTTATCTCTCTCTAGTCGTTCCCTCATGACTGAGGATCGTGGTCATCAACAAGTGGTCCACACTTGGAGTGAACTATGCTTCCATCGGCTTCTGTCCATCGCGGCCCTGACAACGGAGCTAAACCTCGGGGACCTGGAGTCCTTTATTTGGTTGACCCATCTGGTAGGAGATCGTCCTTGGGCTCGCTTGCCATTTGTGTTCCCAACTACGATCAATTTCTCCAGGCTCTCATTACCCCTTCGCATTATGTGGCCAAAATTCGAAAGAATTCATTGGTAGCATATCGTGGACAGACGGGTTATTATCTTGAGCTGTGAGAGGATCGACACATTTGTTCGCTTGGCCGTCCAGGGTATCCTCAACATACGCCTCCAGCACCACATCTCCAAGGCATCAATCCTCTGCCTCTCTCGAGCCCGTATCGTCCACGACTCCACGCAGAAAAATGGGAAACATCATGGCACGTACTAACCGGATCTTGGTGTTAATAGTTCCCCTCTTTTTTCATATTTTGTTAACGCGGGTCATAGCATCCTTGGTCATACTAATACGTCTTTATATCTCCGGCACACAACTGCCGTCATTGTTAACCAGACATTTATATTGCTAACTAAATTTGTGAAAGTAATTTATGAAACGAATAATTAAACGTAATTGTTCCTTATTAGTGTTTTACCAAAAAATCAGAGGCAGGTCGCTTCTTAGTGCAAGACCGGACAAATTTTTTAAATTTCAACTTTGATTTACCACTTGCTCAGCTATGAAGAAACAAATTGCGCAGAAACATTTGTCTTAAGAAAACAAACGAAGATCGAAAACCCGCACTTTAACGTGACGGTCTATCCCTGGCTTCATATCAGTTGTGCCCAGCAGGGCGACTGTTCATTTACTATTTTGCCTTACTCAGAACTAATTTAAAAATAAGATCGAAATGAATATACGTATAGCTTATGAAAAAACACTAACGATATGGAAAGAAAATAGTATAATGTAACTTAAACTTTTCATTGTTATCGTTTTGTATATTGTATCGTTGTAAATATAGGAATACAGTCACGGTTCTTTCCCATTGGGTTAGGCAGAGACCACATCTTTCAACTTGCTACGATCCTGACACACATCTATCGCTTCTTCTACTTTTGTTAGCGTTTTCATACACGCTCGTCGGTTGCGGGTACTTTTTTTATAAAAAATACACATAAGATAAATAAATAATATAGTATAATATAACTTAAGCTATTCATTGTTATCGTTTTACGCATATATTTCCCACTTTCGTATTATTATTATACTAAAAAAAGACTCCGCTAGTTATCATTTTAATATTTAAATATATCTACTGACGATAGAAACCAAGGCCGTAGCGCCTCCATTTTGTTCTATATTTTCATGCAGATGGCTATAAGGCTCAAAACGAGGGGAACATTCATTTGCATAAGAAGTTGCACAATATAACGCTCCTTTTAACTCGCCAACATAAGAAACTGAAGCATTTTGTTTGCCAACAATAGGCGTTTTCTCTTCCTTTAAAAAAATGGGTTAGCTTAATTATATAACAAATCTCCAAGTTCGCTTAAAGTGGACATTTGAAAACTTTCATGTCACTATTGATTTGAAAGTCGGTATAAGTTTATTTTTTACATAAGACTAGCAGATGACCGCGACTTCGTCTGCGTGGATTTAGATTTTATAAATATCCCGTGGGAGCTGTTTGATTTTCTGAGATAAAAAGTATCCTATGTCCGTCTCCAGGATGCAATCTATCTGTGTCCCAAATTTCGTCAAGATCGGTTGAGCGGTAGAGTCGTGAAAAGGTAACAAACAGACAGACGGATAGAGAGAGTAACTTTCGCACTTATAATATTAGTTAGGATAAAGTTACGAGACGAGTAAAACGTTCACCTGATGATGACGATGGTAAGTGCAACGTCTGCCCATAACAAATGATGTTATATCTTAACTCTCATATACCCAGTTATTACACTACCTTTCAGTGCCCTGCAAACGCAGTAACTTTTGCGCACTACTGTTTCACGTCAGAATAACTGGCCTCGCGTTGATACGAACCTAGACGGATTCCTGCATAGTAATTCTACCCTCTTCAAAGCTATCAACTGGGCAGAATATATTGTACTGCTACACGTGTACGCGCAAGTACAGAGGTACTCACTTGTCTCAACATACCCGCAGCTGATATAACGCTCATGAGATAAGATTGGAGATAGTCTAGGATACAGTGACAGAAATACCATGGTCACACGGTCTATTATCTAATACGTTTTATCTATAATATACAAATTATTTAGAACTAGCTGAAGCCGGCGACTTCGTCTGCGTGGATATAGGTTTTTATATATTCCGTATATACAATTTCATTTTCCGGGATAAAAAATATCGTATGTTCGTCTCCAGGACGCAAGTTATATCTATGCCAAATTTGATCAAGATTGGTTCAGCGGTTGGACCGTGAAAAGGTAACAAACAGACAGTTAGTTATATTAGTATGAATATGTATGTTTAATAGTTGGGTAGTTATATTAGTATGGATATGTATGTTTTTTTTTTAAATAAAGTTGGTTCAAAAGATTATACGTTACGAAGACAACAATTTCATTTACTTTATGAAAATTAATACCAAGACAAATAACGAGCGTTTATATACAAATTAATAAAAAATGGCACTTTCGCCACTCAAGAAAACGGTAATATAATAACGGTAGAATAACTTCATTGTTGCAAAGCAGTTGCAGTCACTTAGCACAATATTTTCCTATTAAACAAAACTGCAAATCGTTTAAACAATTTGGATATGATTGTGCTATACAAAAAAAATTAGATTCATTTTTCTTGATGATGATTCTAAACGTCTTATTTTATTATTTATGTAGTATTAAGTAACAAGAAGAGCAATTTATTCACCTAATGGTACCACGCCTGCCCTTGAAAATTGTAGTATCAGCCCGAGTTTTGAATTGCAACGTCCCATGTGGCACCACCACCACCACCATTTCAGCCTACCATTAGTCCACTGCTGAACATAGGCCTCCCTCATAGAGTGCAACAAAAGTTTGTAGCTCTCATTTTGGGGGGATTTTGCCATAGTTGCCACGCTTGGCAGGCGGGTTGGTAACCGCAGTATATTTATTATGATGTTCCAGGAAGATGCTGCTGCCCATCTTCTGCTTTTAATTTTCCCTCTGTCGACTTTTACGACACCCACGGGACGAGATGCGGTGGTAGATTCTCTTAAGCCGCTACCACACGGCCACCACGGCTGTCCCATGTAGCAATTTGACAATCTTAATAAGTCTGCAAATGCTGTACAGAACATTTATGTGTATATATCTACATCACTCGTCACCCTGAGACATCAGTTAAGTCACATATTGTAATTACTCTTGATATCTATGCCCTTCAGACCGAAACACACTTTACACTACTGCTAAAAGGCGTTATTTATTACATTATATCTTAGACTTTCCTAAAATTCTTCTACAGTATACTTATATAGTTCTTCGCTTTTAGAAAAATGTGACTTGTTATAGCTCGTGCAGAGTAAGATTTTAGTCCCAGTGGAGAAAAAATATTAAGAAAATTATAATGTTCTATTTCTTAACGTAGCCTTTGTACGTGCGTTTCAGAGCAGACCAAGCTTAAGGCTATGCGTTAGTAGAAATAAACAGCATAATGTGAAATAATGGCGGTACTAACACAGTTTCATGTTCGCAACGGATAACTATAAAATGATGACTCGTCATAAGTTTTGTGTGTTTTAGTTTCAATTTATTTTTTATATTGTTGGTAGGATTTCAATTTTGGGCCAGTTATTCTGCCGTGAAGCAGTAGTGTGCAAACATTACTGTGTTTCGGTCTGAAGAGATTTTATTTTATTTCTTAGTTTTTTTCCCTAAATATTGTTATTTTAATGTCTTGTAGTTTTTCCATTTAGCTCTATTGCAGTTTTTTCATGTTCAAAATTTAATTAATTTTTAAGCGCATGCTGTGATCATCTGTAATTAGTAAAACAATTACCTAACGTAACCTTTGTGTCTATATAAACTTGTATGATTGTATTTACTTTTGATGGTACTAAATAAAACAAATAAATAAAAGCACTGAGGGTAACCGGCGCAGTTTGATGCCACTCAGAAATGTACATGGTGACAGAGTTTGATATGGGCGATGTTGCATTAATCATCATGTGAACTCTTGATCGTCGTTCGATCTTATATAAAAAAGTGCTTTTTGAAATTACAAAAAAATAAATATTTTCAATGTTGTATTTTTGGTTGTGGTATAAGGGGATCTCCATTCCATCTCTTTTATGTTCAAAATTCAGTTAAAAAAGTAGTCAAAAGTACATTGAATGTATTCCAAAAATTTTGAATTGGCGAATCATGGTATAATATAATTCTGATGTTGGTATGCTGGTATCATATTTCCCCACAAATTATTACTTTCAGTTTAACATTGTTGGGAAAATCATAGGGTACTCGGCCAGAGTGACGGTGCTCCCGAACTTCGAGACTTGTTTATTGTTTGTCACTTTCTGTCAAAGTTCGAGTGGCACTCTTAGCTTACGACTCCGCACGCTTCGTGGCAAAAGTTTTCGCGATTGTCTTTTTGGACGTGTCTTATTTAACACAACGAACAGGCTGATAATATCTACACCGTAATTTTTACATCGTTCTGGAAACGAAGAAAATTAGTACAGTTTCAGTTACAGAAACGATTGGTAGTATCAGTTTTTAGATTTTAATATTTACTTTTTTTTGGTAAATTAAAATTAATCACGTGTTTTTAAAAGAACCGGCAACTTGCGGTAGCTCCCGTCTATAGGTAATTACGATCACAGTCGATAGGTCAATGTCCTTACGAACACATAAGCGACGAAGTAAAGGCTATCGGAGAAAAAAAGCGTTGAAGATCGTGAATTTTCGGACATTTTTCGACATGGTTAATCCGCCATCTGGCCGGACGTCCAAGATTTTTCAATATTTCCCTTGGATGACACTTATCATACCTACCAAATGAGACTGGGTGGCAGATTTTCATACGCCGTTTCGTACTTTATAAAATTATTACAATAAAGGCCCCATGGGTTTTATTCTGCCACATAAAACTGAAGAAGTTTGCGACCCACTTCAATTTAAAAAAATACGTTTAATATAAGTAGTACGTCAATAATCTACACTGAATAAAAATACTCTATTCGTACCTGGGATAGCCTCTGCCGGACGATACTCATGGCATAACATTATTTACGAAGTTACAAAATAATCTGCGAAATACAGTCCATTTTGCACGACACACACGTACACGGCTTATTAAACTGGCTTCTGGATTTTTATCAGTTTTAAACACATTCACGATCATAATGCGTAACACCTTACGATTATTTTTCATGAGAATAAACCTACAGTCAAATGGTTCTTGTTAGCAACATCGTATACCTGTACCATTGTTAGATATTGTGACGTTAGATAGAATACACTTTACGACTTATTTTCTTCGCGATAATTCAACAACAGAAGCGCGACCAAATGACCTTAGACCTATAGGTGACGACCGACCACATAGACCAACCAACTAAAGCACTGTCACTCTCGCCAACACATGAATTTTTTTACCCTTAAAGACATTAAAAACTCCCTAAACTAAACATTTGAAAAACATAAACTAAGTGTATGTCGGCAGTGTCTACTATTTAGTTTTTGTATGCCAGTTTTTAAATTAAACAAAAAAGTTGTCGATAGAGCATAACAGTAAAAGTAGTATCAAAATATTCATCAATGGTTATTATTACAATACAATTACTTAGTATTGAAAAATAAATAATTCCATTAGTATAAATCCTAGAAAACAATAATTAAAAAAATGTAATAAGAATAATAATCATATCACTGATTGTCATTAAAAAATAAATGTACATTGTGTGTGTGTTAATAATATTTCTTCCATTACAATAGAATCCTTCTCAGCCTCGCTGTATTTTTTTAAATCATACATTTTATAAACATTTCACATTACATTTATAAAACCATATTTTCTTCCCCATCTGGAAGGAAAACCCCTAAGTTGGCAACACTGAGCACTGCGACGTATAGCGCTGTTGTGTATCCCCTCCCGGCCGCCAAGTCGAAACGTCGAAATTTCGAAACGTCACAGCCCTAGGGCTGTGTCTGTTCGAAATTTAATTAAACATGACACAACATTAAACGAAAACGGTTTTGTGCATCTACGTTAGCTCGAGCGAAAAAGATTTTTTTAGCACGAGCTAACGTAAGCGTAGATGCAGTGCAATAATTGCAACTGCACATTGGGTGGCTCGCTTTACCTAAATATTTTACGAACGTTATCGTATCCGCGTTTTTCAATTATCGTAACGGAAATATGTATCATCATCATCATATCAGCCTATCACTAGTCCACTGCTGAACATAGGCCTCCCCCTCAGATTGCCACAAGTTTGTAGCTCTCATTTTGGAAGGATTTTGCCATAGTTGCCACGCTTGGTAGGTGGGTTGGCAACCGCAGTTTATTTATTCAGATGATTCGAAAAAAATATATGGGACGTTAAAGAGATCAAAATAAACTATGAATTGTTTATGTTCGGTCACAGCTTTTACTTTAATATACCCGATCCAATGAATCTTTTGGTAATATTAAAAATAAATTCAGATTAATAAAAGCAGCAGTAATAAAAATTATTATAATAATTACAAATCTTTTTTGAAACAGCCCTGTTTAAAACATTTTCGTTTCACGCGTTGTCCACGATGCTATTGGAGGCGAAGTCACTCCCCGCCACCTTTAACGTAAAACAGCAAAATGCAAAAAATAGGTAAATAAGCGACTTAGTCACGTGTGAGCTCTGAACTTTTTAATCTAACTGTGCTTATGTTAATTATTTATTTTTATTGATCGTATTTGTTCTTCGATGCACTTTTATTTGTGATCTGATTACTTCTGATACTTGTGTATACGGAAGAAGCGCGGAATTTAGTCAATTAAACGGCATATTGTGGATGCTAAAAGTGATAAAAGGTGATGTGATACTGTGAGTGTGAATAAATCATTTGAAAGAAACCTTGCGAAAACGTGCTCGTTTATGTTTACAACCAAACAGAAAGCAGTTTGCACAGTTATTACAATTCAGGTATGCACTTAACTAAATATTTATTTTGTTAATTTCAATTCCAATCAGTTGTAAATAGTGTAAATGGTTTATTACAATTTTTAATTACGCATAAAATAATTAACCGGTATTATTACTAAAATTCTACCTAACGTTTTTACCAAAAACCACTGTTTCGATAGCTAGAATAATTTTATTTGATAAAAATAAAATAATGAAATAATATTTTATTATTAAAAATTATCTGAATATTTGTTTTATTTTTGGAGTTTACTCCATAGGAATCGATTTCATTTAAAGTGAAATGAATACGCATAAAACGAAAAATTAATTAACGTAAGCGCCATCTTAGCAAACTATTTCAAAACTTTTCGTAACATAATAATATACGTATCTGACAAGATTCATTGTAGAATGAATATACATGTAGAGGAGCCAATATTTTTTGTATGGGCATTGAGCTCACTGTAAACTTAAACAGAAGTATGTTGTCTAGACCTAACTAGTGGCATAAATAGTTATATTTAGTCCAACCAGAATGTTGCAATATACTGCAATAGTGCCATCTACAAGCGGCTCCGTGAACAGTCAAATAACTATAATATTTATAAATATTGTAAATTTGCAATTTTATAACTTAATAGTTTGTTAAAATATTGTTCTTTTGTTAATGATATCATGAATGTTTTATGATTTATAAACAAACGAATATCTGTTTTACTTTTCATGGATAATTAAACAAAAATAATGTTTTAATAATTCGCCATTTTATTTTATTTAGTGCAGTTTTGAAAGTTTTCTGATTATTTAGAACGAGTAAATGCGTAAATGACATTATTGGTACAGACAGTGAAAACTTTATTGTAAAAATAATAATTTAATTTGTATTACGATCAATTAATAGGACTAATTGCTCTCAACACACTCTTAAACACTCGCGGGGCTTGTCGTCAGACTAGGCCGGTATAAACCGGTTTGTTTCTTCTCATGTAAAATCGCAATTTAAAATTATTAACAAAGAATAGTTGAAATGTTCTTCTTTAATTTAGAAACCAATTTCAATATTGAAGATAGACGAGCGTATACACTACTGATCTTGCTAAAAGCAATTTTTTTATTATGACTTCTCTGTTTTAAGATACGATTCTTTTTGAAATAAAAACAGATCTAATTTTTTTAAACAATTAAAGCTTATAGTTTATCTTCGCTTTCAGAACAATAAAGAAAGCACGGGATTTATTTTCGCGTGGCCTAGTGGTTAGCGTACCTGACTTCTACGCCGCGGGTCCTGGGTTCGAATCCCAGCGGGTGGCAACATTTGTGCAAAACACAAATTGTTGGTTTTCGGGAATGGTTGTATTGTGTACAAATTTCGAAAGTTTGTTAAATGAAATTATTTGTACCAGATAAATATTTATAGTACGTAGATATTTTATTTATTTTTTAATTTAAAAAAAGTATTTCTCCAAGGTACCTATAGTTTAAATTTTGTTACACCTTTTATAAAAAAAAAACTACGGTAGATTTGAAATGCCATTTATCTAATTATTTTTACAAAGTGTTGAATAACGTAGCACAGAAAGTCGCATATCAAGATTCCAGAGGCACTTTACCATTAGTGTTTTACAGACGAGGCCAATACGGATTGTAAAATATGCTTATTTGTAAAATACCTTTTTTGAGAATACATAATATTATTCTTAAAATTTGATTTAACTTTTTTATTTCACATTGATTATTTAACATTTTCGTATGTTTCTTGCCCGCTGGTCTCGTGACGTTCGGATTTGTTACATAGTTCTTTCTTTTTCTCTTTCTGTCTAAGTACATATTTTGCGTACTTTTCGCGTCATATTAAACGTCTCGCCGAACTCGTTTCTCACATTCAAAACGTCGCACTGAATTTGACCTTGGATGTTCAGCGTGTTGTCGCTCTTGTGTTACGGAATTTTCGTAAAGAAAATAAGTCTGTAGTAAGTGTATTCAAGTAGGAGAACTAATGTTACAAATTTAGGCTGTTACATGTAATATGAAAGTAAAAACTTACACAAAATGTAAAAGATAATGTAATAAACACTTTTGTGTATCGAGTAAGGTTGACATAATTGAAGCAATTGCTCCGATACAGGGTAGTGTAAATTATTTGGCAAATAACCTTGTGAAAAACGAAACTGTTAGGTTTTCCAAACAGTTCCATTTTTTTGGGCGGTTATGTGGACGCCGAGGATAAGTGATTGGCTTATGGGTTTCGGGTTCGATTCCCGCACGAGACAAATATTTGTATTGCTTACAGATAATTGTACTGGGTATGGGTGTTTGTGCCTGATATAAGAGAAATCCTAGAGTATATCATAGTTTTTTTAAAAAAAAAAACAGAATACTAAAAAGTGCACTTGACACTTTCAGTTTATCCTATGTTCTTTTGTCAAGAAAGTAGCTATCTCAGAAAACACAAAATAAAGTATTTCCGACGATCCTGAATTTGTGTAAGAAAGAAGAGAAAATTGGAGTAAATACTCAGTTACGTGACGACTGCGTAGTCTAGTGGAACACGTTCTACTGCGAATACTATGACGCGGACCCTGGGTTTAAATCCCAGCCGGAGCCAACGTTTTTGTAAAGACATAAATTTTTAATTTTCGGTTCTGGAAATTTTCTGTAAACGCACTCACGACTTCGAAATATTCCTAGTCTGACGCATCTTTTAATAATCAAACAAATCTAAATGTATTTAATTATTAAAAACTTACCAATGTAGTTCTCAATAAATATTTATGATAAAACGTACGCAGAAAGGTATATCGTGTCCGACCCGAGCGTTGTGTTAGTGTAGGTATCAGCTGATTCGCACGGGCTATCGAACTCGGCCGGTGCGTGTGCGGTCCCACTAGAACACTGCGACAGTACTAAGCTTATATTCGAAAAACTGTAGGTCAACTTTTATTTTTTATCCATGTAATTAAACACAGTTATATTCATTTTCAGTAAGATTAAACTCCAGTAATCGATTCTACTATTGATTCTGTCTCGGTATTTTCTTCTTCCGGAACGGCTTAAAAATTACGGTGTATAATAGAAATTACGTCTTCATTCAAGTAAAATTCCGAACAGAAAATTCATTACACATTAGCTTATAAAATATTTAATACTAATTAGGAATAAATACATCTTCGATATTAAAATATTTTTTTATCGATCGGTTACATGTGCAATTTGGTATATATTTAATAGTTATTTACTGTGTGGTGGCGGCTTAAAAGAATCTACCAACCCGTCTTATCCCTTGGGTGTCATAAATGTCGTCTGCCAAGCGTGACCATTATGACAAATCCCCCCCCAAATGAGAGTTACAAACTTTTATAGCAGGCTATGGGGGAGGCCTATATCCCACAGTGGACCAGTGAAAGGCTGAAATAATGATGATGATGATGATTTAGGTATCTTGTCTGTCTTTATGTACATTATATGATTTTTATTAATTTTAGTTATACATATACATAATTGCTTCACTGCAGAATAACTGACCTGTGGTAATACCTACCTAGACAGATTCATGCATAGGAATCCCAATAATTTGGAAATTTTCGTACATACTAATGACTAACCAATGACAATAAGAGTAGAACCAATAACAATTTCATAGCTACGACTTGTTGTGGCTCACCAGGATATTTATGCTTATTTATCTTTTCTCATATTGTTTTTTAGCTATAATTTTATTAGTTTAATCGTTTATTTTAGCATGCAATTTTTTTATTTAGTATTTATAAAATGCATTAGTGATTCCTGCATAGGAATCCTACCACCAGTAATAATACTACAAAGTTCTCTTAGTTAAATAATAATATAATTATTTAATATCGTTGTTTTGTTCTTTATCGTTAGCGTTGTTAATGAACTTGTATATTTATGTTAAATCCATCATCCATCCATTAGTTTAATACGTCAACAATAAAAAATAAATAAGCAAATATACTGTATATATATCTACTGATGCTAGGATTCCTATGCAGGAACCAGGAATTCCGTCTAGATAGGACCACTGTAGGTCCATTCATTCTGTCGTGAAGCAATAGTCGGCAAACATACTGTGTTGCCCGTCTGAAGAGCACTGATAGCCAGTGTAAATACTGTCTAAGGGAGACGGGCGCATTATGTCACCACACAGAAATGTTCTGAGTAACACAGCATTTGATGACGTTGACTACCATCAGGTGAACGTTTTTATTATTAAAAACTTATGCCATTTTTAACATTGTTATTTACTTTTTTAACATTTTTAGCGTTCGTTCGTTCAGGGAAAATAAATTTTGCAGTTGGGATATTAACTGGCAATTATTTACATCCATACTGCAACTACATACAACCTCGAAAAAGTGCAACAAAAATTTATCGTCCAGAACAGCCATGGAGAGAGTCCCTTAAAGTTTATGAAGCTTGCAAACAACGGCTGAACTGTCCGAAAGTCGCTACAAACTTCGATTTCCGAGGCAGTTAAACGCACTTTGTTAATTACAGCTTGTAGGATAAAGAAATGTAAACAAACTACCAGGAATTTTTTACTAATGCGTTTTATGAATACTAACTGAAAAATTTGCTTGCTAAAATAACCGAATAAACTAATAAAATCATAGCTAAAAAAATGAGTAATGAATAAAAATAAATGAGTATAATCATCCTGATGAGCATAACAGGTCGTAGCTATGAAATTATTGTACTCGTATTATCATTGGTTCTTAACACGTGTGAAAAATTTTAAATTATTGGGACACCTGAAAGCGGGTGAAAATTAAATTGAAAGATTACATTACATACTTACATGCGAGTCAAGATAAAAAGATAAAAAATTGTATTAAAATCATTTTCATGGACAAAAAAAATTGTCACTAGCAAAACTCCAGCACCCACAAAACTCTTTGTGAATACACAAGCCGGAGTAGAATATTTTTTATTCAATTTAGATTATTACATAATGTTTACTCAACGTCATTTTTTTAACACTGGTTCGCAAAAAAAGCCTCTGTTGAGCCTATGAAAAGCCTGTGTGAGAAGAACCAGCAAGAAACTCAGCAGCCAATTTTTTTCTTCTTAGTCATTTGAAAAATAATGAACCATTACAGCAGCATTATAAAGATGTACAAATAGCTTGGCTGCGATCACCTAATTCGCAGGGGTTATCATCATCATTTATATCATTTAATATTATAATAACCCTTTTTATAAAGTCTTTTGTTTATTAAACGAAAATCAACTTTACAGATTTTATCGCGTTTAATTTTACTATTTATAACCCTAGGCTATATCTTGAAGCATATGAACATTTTTCAAGCCGCCGAAGAAGATAAGTCAGATTTTACCATCTGTGAAGTGTAACATCCCTCTACAAGATGCAGGAGTATACAAGCTGGATTGTGAATGTGGTCTCTCTTACATAGGGCAAAAAAATATATCAGTAAAAACCCGCGTAAAAGAACATATAGCTGATGTGAAGCATCGTCGCTCCAGTAAGTCTGCAGTCTGTGACCATGTTATGGATCATCCCAACCATTACATCAGATTTGAAAAACCACAAATCCTCGCAAAAGAACATCGGTTCCTACCAAGGATGATTCGCGTGGCTATTGATATTAAAAAACATCCCAATTTTAATAGAGAAGATGGTTGTGTATTACCACCAGCTTGGGATCCTGTAATTAATAATTGTAACGTAATTATAAAATTAAATCAAAAACCAAGCATACCACTGCAAGACTTCTAGACACAGTCAACTCTTTCTGCGTAGATAAGACCAAAAATAATAATTAAAAGCTGAAGGTACTCCGGGTTAACTATGACATCAGGACATCTGTCACATCAGTCCCCCCGTGACCATGGGTGCTGTAAAGCACTCGAAACGTCGGGTTATAAATAGTAAAATTAAACGCGATAAAATTCGTAAAGTTGGTTTTCGTTTAAATGTGTAGTGTTCGCGTAAATATAAGAAATCATTATTGAACTTTTTGATTAAAAGACTTTGTGTACTTTCTGGGATTATGTAAAAGCGTATACTTTGCTCCATAAAAGAATAAGTGACTCTGTGAAGTCGAGTAAAAATGCCAGTTACTCGACTTATTAATTTGTGCTTGTTCCTGCTATTTTGTTCCTGGTATTTACATTATTAACATCACTTTTTTTAGTCTACTGTTGCATCAGGAGTAATTCCAAGAAAAACCACAAGACTTAACTCTTCCCCATTTTCAATTACATTTACATCTAACTGTTTAACTTTTGGTGTTGTGAATTTTGTTTTATTGCTATTTAAAAGCAAAATCGTTAACGTTAAACCAATGCAATACTTTTGAAATATCATTATTCACCTCGTCATATAATAAAAGACGACGTTTTGTTTTATAATACTATATCATGGTTGTCCCCTACTGGGTAAAGTAAGTTTTTAATATAAATAAGGAACAGAAATGGGCCGAGAATCGAACCCTGCGAAGTTATAGCATTACGGTAATGATAATACTTGTTAAAATTATTATAAATTCACATACATACTGTCACGCCTTTTTCCCATATCAGTGTAGGCAGAGACCACACACGTAACCCACTTTTCACCCTCGCGGATGGCGAACAACGCTGCGCCATTTTGGCGCGAATCAAAAAATTCTTACTCTCTATTGCGTTCCCACAAGCAGTACAGTGACAACATTGTATATTATGGTATTATTCTACTCGAATAAAGGCTGTCCGTACAATACCTTTGTCGCCTCTTACGACACCACGCCACGCCACGTAAAATTCACACCTGTAATATAATAGAAATCATAGGTTTCATAGTTAATAAATATTATTTGGGATGTATATTATAACGTTTATGACATTTCAACTTACTTCGCATGCTCTGCATTTGTTAGCGAGTTGCATACATATGACATCATGTGTGAGGTCACAGATCGATCAAGCTTTGTTTGTGAATGCAAAGTATACGGTCGTCTCGATATGTGATGCAGTTCATTTCTAATGAAAAATTTCTATTGTTTAATTTCTAAACTCTTCTACTTAATATTTTAAACTACTTTATATAATTTCAATGTTTTAGTGTATCGCAATAAAATAAAATACAATTGTATCTAAAAACAATACATTTTATCAGTTTAATTTCTGTTCTGTCATAGCTTGTATAAGTAATTATGATGATTAAATACGTTACGGACGTTTCCGACGGTTGATAAAGTGTGTTGTTAATTACGCTAAGCCACAATTGTTTGTAGCCATACACCAATTTTTTTTCAGGTTTTTCTTGGTTCCACTAGTCGTCAGTAAATTGAAAACCGAAACTACTTGATTGTAATTAAGCAAGAAATTAGCTTCATAAAACTCAAGTTAAATCAAGTATTAGGTAAGCCGACATTCAGTTAATTACAAACACAAACAGACATGGCCACTGGTATATAAACTCTGTAGCATCGAATTAGGGTCGGACAAACAAACGTAGGTCGAGGTGAATTGCCTCAAGTCTTATTTATTGTTTTGGTTTAAGCTGAAAATAAAATGTTTTAGTAAAATAGTAGTTAGCATGATTTACCAAATTCAATAGTGATTTCTTATATTTACGCGAATACTACACGTTTAAATAAAACTGATTTTTACGGATTATATTGCGTTTAATTTTGAACTATTTATAACCCTACGTTACGAACGCTTTACAGCACCCATGGTCACGGGGGGACTGAGATGACAGATGTCCTGATGTCATAGTTAACCCGGAGTACTTTCAGCTTTTAATTATTATTTTTGGTCTGATCCTCCCAGAAAGGGGTTACTGTGTCTTGAAGTCTTGCAGTGATGCTTGGTTTTCGATTTAATTTTGTTAATTATAGGATCCCAATCCAGTGGTAATGCCAAACCATCTTCTCTATTGAAATTAGGATGTTTTTTAATTTCAATAGTCTCGCGGATCATCCTTCCAGATCCTTCGCAGACTTCTCACAATGACAATGCTTCACATCAGCTATACGTGTTCTCTTACGTGGATTTTTTTGCCCTATATAAGAGATACCACATTCACAATCAAGCTTGTATACTCCTGCATCTTGTAGAGGGATGTTATACTTAACAGATGGTAAAAACTGAATTGTCTTCTTCGGTGGCTTGTAAAATGTTCTTATGGAAGTCCGCAAGATATAGAATCTGCTTTTAACTTAATCTTGCAAAAAAGTTTTTTTGATGAAAAACACATTAACTTTTTGTACAAAAATGCGAATGTATATTTTAAGAATGAAATGCTCGTGTCTTTCGCGGTAAAATGAAATGTTGCAAAGAAAATAATACATTTAATTATAATATTTTTAAAGGAATGTTTAATCCAGCAACCTGTAAAGGAAAAACAATATTTAAACAGAGCTTTCTGCCCAAGGCCACAATTTAAAACTGCATATCTCTTTCACATAATGATGTGCCTCATCAAATATCATTCATATAATCGGCGTATCGAATATCGTTGCGTGTTTTGAGTCATGGTTTCGCTCCCCTCTTTTCACATTTTAGCGTGAAAAGAACCGTCTCTATTGCCAACTACTATTTCGGTTTATTTACCCATACACCATAGATATATTATAATTGTGTAATTATCATTGAGTTATAATGTAATAAACAATGAAATTACTTTACCACACTTTGGTTTAATGTCGTTTGCAGATCACGAAACTATGAGGTCTATTTTCGCTTAAAATATTAATGTGACAGTTAAATGCTGCTGTCACCATTGATTGACGCCAGTGTCGTGTATTTCACTATATTCCGAATTTATTAGATTATATTTGAACTTAGTGCTGTTGTGACATTTCGTGCATTTTCATTGATAAAGCACAAACCACTGTATAATTCACGATACCATACAAAATATTATTTCTTGTTGCGTCTTATTCTAGTTTAGAGTACTTATTTTCTTATTATTTAAGTCATATCATTAAAAGACGATAGTAAAATAATTTAAGAAGTATTTATTGAAACTTCGAATATCTCGTAATTTTAATATTTCCGAAATGGCAAAATACGATGTTACCTATAATATTGATTTTACAAGTTAAAAAAAGATACAAAAAACCTGCACGTGCATCTCTTGTTCTCTCATTGCGGTAATTCCATCGTTGCACCATCAGTCCCCAAAGATTTTAAATTGGATTTAAATCAGGTGATTTTGAATCCCACGGTATCAGACGAATGTATTGGTGTTTATGTCACTTGTATGACAGTTGTCTTGTTAGAAGTAAATTTGGGGGCGCTCATTTTCTTTGTAAATGTTTCGGAAAGTCGGCAATATAATGTTCTGTAAAGTATTAACATAATTCAGAGCTGTTGCTTTTGGAGGTAATCCGCATAGTTCACCGTCCCCATCAGCCGACAGCCAGACCCACTGATAGGCACTACATTTTTTTTTATTTTTTTATTTTATAAAATGACGAATCGGTCAAGACGTTTATTTGATGGTAAGTGCAACGTCCGCCCACAACAAATGCTGTGTCACCCAGAATATTTCTGTGCGACACCACACTGCGCCCGTCACCCTGAGGCATCAGTTCTTAAGTCTCAAATGCCCAGAGATTACGCTAGCTCACAGTGCCCTTCAAACCGAAACACAGTAATGTTTGCATACTACTGCTTCACCGCAGAATAACTGGCCCTGCGGTGGAATTTACCTAGACGGATTCATCATACCTTATATTGTTATAACGCCAGAGATTTAGTTGACCGTATTGGCCGGATTTCAAGGTCTTTTCGTCTGTAAATATTTTGGTCGACCAATCTAGAACTCCATCGCTATATTCAACCGAGCTGTTTCATGGGCATCCGTCACTATTTTATAGCATCGTGCAACTCCGTCCTGTGCAAATGGCGGCGAATAGTTTCAGCACTGACGAAAAATTATTCTGAAAAATGCCGTAGGTGTGAAACCGTTTTCTTCATGCACACGTCTCATTATTTCCCTTTGCGTTACTTTAGGACGTCGATCATTTCGCCTGTGATCTTGGAGATCCAATTTCGTACGGTGAAACGGGATATACTATTTATATATTATATCCCGATCGGTCTAATGAAATCATTTCTGACTTTTCGGATATATTTAAATTACGTTACGTATACTTTTACCAAAATAACATCTATTTCTTTGAAAGAAACATTAAAACAAGACGCACTTTCGACTCAGGCTTTGATTCGCTCTGATTATAGTCAACTATTGAATTAATTTAATACGTGCGTAAAAGTCTGAGGCTCTCTTATATTTTAATTTACTGAAACTTCACAAAAATGGTAAAGCAATTATATGGTCGTGTATACTACGTACTAGAGAAGCTATTGCAAACAAATAACATCGCGCAACTCGGTAACACGCGGCTCATGCGCGAGGCGAACGAGGGTTTATGTTCTCATATATAACAATCAGTACAAGTAGATGCGATATACTGTTTATTGAGCGTATGCACTCCAACTAATGTTTCACATAATCCAATTGAGACATCTCATATAGTAAGTTGTACATAATGACTCAATGGTAATTATAGTGTAATTTTCAAGCAGGGTAAGATACATACAACCCAATCGTGATCTTGACAGATTTTTCGGAACTAAGCAATGCTTTAGGTAATTTACGACACATAATCGTTCTATTTTCGTGAAAACAATTCTCTTAAAAGCGGTTTAAGTCCATAAAGTGTCAAATTTACGCAGAAACGTGAGTGCATTCACTAGTTTCTAAAACCACTGTAACGTACTGGGACCGTTTTTTATTACAATTGCTTCGAGTTTAATATAAAATTCAAAGTAAACTTTGAAATGATTTGATAAATTCATAGTATAGAAATTAAGTTAGTTTTTTAATTGAGATCAAAAAGAGTAGTAAATCAAACAGTTTTACTTCAAATATACGATTCTCTTTAAGTAATGTAAAAGAAAACCAAATTCCAAATACATTTATGGAATTTATTGCACACTTTTATGAAAATCATTATGAATCTGTGATTTGCGTTATTTCGATCCGATTTTTTTTTATTTTGTTTATAACAGCAACAGAACCGTGCGCTAAATACTCGTAATAGATATAATATCACACACGACGCGTGACCGCCGTAGAGAGTGGCGCGAAGTAGTCAACAACAACACTGCGTACACCAGATTCACCCGTCCTCACCGCCCAGAGTTAACCCGATACATAAGTTGAACGAACGGAAGTCCGAACGGAGGTCTGAACCCTCCCACGTCCGTGGGATTATTACATGACTTATTTTTACATAAGAAAACTTAGATCTCGTGCCACATGTCTGACGCGAGAGTGGCCTGAATTAGATAGGAAAGTTTAGGAGCTTATTTAAGTATACATGTTTAGGACAAACCAAACCAAGCGCATCTATCCGATAAATCTGTAAAAGTGAAAAATCCTAACAGCACCAACATCACATCAAATACATTTTTTGGAGTATTCATAATTCGCTTGCAAACCTTTTAAGTGCGGAAATTAGAACAATTATTTTCAATAATTATAAATAATAAAAATGTTTAACTTTAAAAAAGCTTTAACTTAAATACGTTAGATGCCATTTGTATTTTTTAAATTCTACTACTGATTCGATCACAGTGACAACTTACTAATACTGTCGAAAAAAATCATCTGCCCAGCAGATATTATAGTGCCACATGTATATGCTTTAACGTAGAGGCACTCCATCGGCCTAACCTACCCGTGACCGATTAACGCTAATGAGATCGGAGATAGCCCGGGATAGAGTGATACACGGATACACGGGGCAATCACGACACATTATCATCATTTCAGCCTATTACTACTGAACATACACCTCCCCTAAAGGTTGCAACGAATTTGTAGCTCTCATTTTGGGGGGGATTTTGCCATAGTTGCCACGCTTTTTCCATATTTCCATCAATCAATTAATTCTAATAATTATCATAATCAAAATAGTTATAATAAATACGTCTTGAATTATTTATTAACCATGCTATAATATAATGTCTTAGAACAATGACATTGAAAACGTATATCCATTCTAGTAATAACAGCCTATCCATCTGTTGTGTAGTCTATCTCTTCTTTTTAGAGGACGAATAGGTTAATGGAGTTTAGATATCTTTGAAAGATTTTATTTCTTGTTCTTTGTTGTGTAATAGTGTTTTAACTATTACAATTACACCGTCAGCATTTATTTAAAAGTTATTATTTGCTAGTTGCAATTACATTAAGAAATTTTTTTTTTTTATTAATTTAGTTGAAGGTAATATACTTAATTTTAAGGATTTTAAAATTATACTTAAATACGCTGTTTTGTAGTACTGTTGTAGTAGTGGAGAGTATCTGGTGGCTGTTACCGGTGGCGGTAGTAAATACACTTAGCCAATATACTGCCAGAAAAAAAGGCAATGACATGTCAAACGAAGTAATTTAATAGCAGAATTACTATGCCTATATTTTCGGAAGCATTGTATTCAATTGCGCCATAGCTATTATTGTTTAGATATTCCACAATACAGTAAGAAAATTACAGAAAGCAAGAAAAGCTCTTTATAATGCTGTTTAATTGCCGCTTTTTATTGTAACCCTTTTGTTTTTCAACAAAAGAAACCTTTTGTTCCTTTCCTAATTGAATTTAACAGTGACCCTATTTTCTTTTCCAATAAAATCTGTTGGAGATTTTTACGTAAAAATTTAATCTTGTGTATAAACCAATTATGACCAAATCTACTTCTAATTAAGGCGTTTTTTATAAATAGGCGTTAATTCTATCTCTCTGTCTCTTTTTCTCTTTTAATGCAGTTTCGAATAAAACTCACTAAGAAAGCACTATCCATACATATGTAGGATGTGTTTTAAAAAGCTTGAGTTTACTTTTGCTGGCTCCGCCTTTACATTACCCGATGTTTCGTATTTTGCAGAAAGTTTTATGCTACTTATACTTACGTATTAGTATGCCATCTATTACAATTTTAAATCAGTGGAAAACTGATGACTCAACGACGTCCGCGTAGCCTTATGGTCAGAGTAGCTGTCTTCTACGCTCCGAGTTCTGGGTTGGAATTTCAGTTGCACCAACATTTCTGCAAAAACACAAATTATTCGGTTTCAGGTCTGGTTGTGCTGTGCATAAGAAATTTAAACAGCAAATTAAAAAAAGAAGACGTTTACTTGATGTCTTATGAAAACTTTTTAACCGTGTAATATGTCTCTGAACTTTGTGTATCTTGTTGTGTTTAATGAAACAACGTGAAGTTCTTTTTTTTAATAATTCAGTCATTACAAGTCGACTGCTGAACATAGACCTCTCCCATAGATTGCCACAAATCATGGTCTTAAGCCACCTGTATCCAACGATATCTCGCAAAACCGTGAAGGTCGCCTCTCAATCTAGTCAAGGGCGTGACAGCCAAGGGAGGGACGTGCTACACTGCGGTTACCGGTACGAGGTCGCTACTCGAGAACCTTTCTTCCCCAACAGTTATCAGTTTTACGATTTTTATAGCTGGCCCATTACCATCTCAGCCTGCTGACCCTTAGTTTTGATGCGGGTAACATCGTAGTTGATTCTGTCTCGCAGAGAATCGCCGAGTGTAGCCTTTTCCATAGCTCGCTAGGAGACTTTAAGCTTTCTCATGCGGCCCGCAGTGCAAAACCACGTCGCGGTTCCATATGTCATCACTGCCAACACATACTGGTTAAAGACTTTTCTTGAGATTGAGACAATCGACGGGAAGATGTGACACACTTTTCCGAACACTGTCAAGCCGAGTTACATCCGTCAATTGACCTATTGATTGAAGTTGGACCTACTTCGTCGGGCAATCTATCCTAGTATACATAATAGTCGACAACTTCTAGCGTATAACCAACAACGTATTTTATATCAGAAGGGCCAAAACAGCAACAAAGTGAATCACCTGATGATAAGTGATCACCGACGCCCGTGAACATCCGCAATACCAGAGGAATCGCTGGTGCATTGCCCGCCTTTGAGAAAGGAATAGTTTTCAAGTAGTGAACAAATCAATGCCTTTGTATTACTTTTGACTATTTGGTACTAAAATATAGCTGACACAGACGACAGCTTTATGTATTAGGTAACCAGAAGATGTCAGTGTTGATAATATCGTCTAAAATGATTTCATAGTTTCTAGCTTTCTAGTTGCTCGTTAAATTATATTAAAGAAAGGAAAGGAAGAGTTAACCTTTTTTTCCACTCCACGTTTTCACAAACGTTTCCACGTTTTCATCGTGCCCTCCTTTTTTAATGAGCTTAGACGAATAATATGTATGTATTTTTTTTACAGTTTAATTCTTTACTCAATATTAAATTTATTAAAGAAATATGTGTGCTTATGCTAAGTTAGTAACATTTTTTTATTTAATTTCCTACAAAATATTACGTATTTTTTTTATCGCAAAATTTTAATGCTTTGAGTTACATTTAACTGAACTACAAACTAATAAGAAAATAAAGAAAATTTGCTAAGATTCGCTTGCAATATATAAAATGGTGTACCCAGTTTTTGAACAGCATCGCCTTCACTCAGTAGCGTACAAAAGCAAACTAACACCGCCGCCGGGAAACGCTACCAGGTATCCTCCAGCACTACGATACTTCCACTAGGTAATATACACCACTGAAATCGAGATCACGGAACGTGTTTCACTTCGGAACGATTATTATCACAATATTATAACCTTATCAAGTGTTATTGACTCTACGACAGTCAGCCGTCGAGTCACTCGGGCGGGCGGTACTCTTCAAAAAAAAACTAGGCAATATTATATTTTGCATGCGGATCGTAGCAAATTAACTTCCTTTTCTTATTATAATAGATTGCCGCAAAGTAACGCCTGATTCTATTAACTGATTTACAAACTGTTTAGTAACTACTTGGCATCGCGACATTTTTAAAAACAGCTATGCTAGTCGACCAGGACCAGGGCCAGGAGATGGGCAGCAGCATTTTCCTGAAACATCTAAATAAAGAAACTGCGGTTGCCAACCCGCCTGCCAAGCGTGGCAACTATGGCAAAATCCCCCCAAAATGGGAGCTACAAACTTTTGTGGCGATCTATGGGGGAGGCCTATGTTCAGCAGTGGACTTATGATAGGCTGAAACGACGACGCTAGTCGACAACATTCATACAGCTGATATAAAATGAATTTTAATTTGTTGTAAATCTTAATTACTAAATCTATTACTGATCATTAACTTTTTTTTTTTTATGTACACATATCTACAGTGAAAAAGTTATTACATTTTGATGGATGGTAACGAACAAAACATGTACATAACTTATAAGCGTAAGTGACATTGAAGGCTTACAATGAGTTCGAAGAACAACGTAAACGTATTTCTGCTTGTCGTGACGTCAAGGCACTTACTTGCCTCACTGCAGATAGTTAGCATGCTTCCACATTGCAAAATTCAAACCGCAGACACGCGAGCCTGGAAACTTGTATTAAGTAACAAACATGAGACAACATGTAGGTTGCGGTATTTCTTAAGTATACTGAAATTATAGCTTTACTTAATATCGAATAAAATTCGATAAAACAAAATCGACATTTTCTTTAGATAAACGAGCACACAGTTCACTGGTAACCGATCACTGTAGCCTATTACCTACATCTATCCTCGTTAGGGAATCATTGTTATCTCTGAATCCTCTTGACACCATAGTTTCCGGATATAATAATAGGTATAGGATCTCAGAAGGTATTCTCCCATCACACAAAACACATAAGCATGTCCTGTGTCTTTTTGAAAAAGGAGACATCCTCCCCAGATCCTACCACCCGATCTGGCAGGTAGTTACCCATTTCCTTGGCAATATTATCTCCCAAAGTAAGAAAAATATAAAATTTTTCTTACTTTTATAAGATTTTATATTTTTCTGACCGTGCCAGCTCACTTACATCCTATAGCAAGTACTATATACTCGATCGGTCTATATCGTATTTAGGATCAGTTTTTTGTGTTATGATTGTGCTTGTGTCTCTGACACTGCATTCTAATCTACATCTAAAATCATCACATTTGCATTATAATGGGCACGGGTACACTAGGACGAGTGAGTACCTCTGGGCATACTTGTGGCACAGTAATATCTCTTGCGCAGTTGATAACATCCTTCAGTATTTCAAAGTTGTCGTCGTGATCATAAATCGACGATGAATATATTAGATTTTAGTTAAAATAATATAATATTTATGACCATATTAACAGTAACTGGTGCAGAATTCCATCTAGAAGAGTAGCATCGTAGTGGCAGTTATTGTACCATCACGTAGTAATTTTCAAACATTACTGTAATTCTATCTGAAGGGCACTATTAGCTAGTGCAATCACTGGGCCTCTGAGACTTGAGAACTAATGGCACAGGGCGACGAGCACAGTGTGGCGCCAAACATTTGTTATGAGCAAACGTTGCACTTGCCATTAGGTTTTCAACGTTTTGCTCGTCTCGCCACTTAATTCAATAGAAATACATATGGTCATATTTTTTTTTAATTACGAACTATTCTATAAACAAAAACACCAAATTTAAAAATATGATGCAACTATTTTAAATTTTCAACGGACCCAAACAAAACTTTCTTTCTTCCGAGTGTTACGCGCTCGTCTGGAATACAAACGCGGCTTTTCATTCGATCAGATATCACAAGTTGGTGGTGCTCCCTGCATATATTCTCGGGATTTGGCCAGTTCGTGACCTCACATACGACTCTAAACTTTGTGCTCGTTGTATAGCCTTTGAGTACTAAAAAGCTTGTTGAATAATACTCGCGGCATCATACGTATTGAATAAATGATGTGACTTTGATTTATTTTAAAAACTGTGTAAATAAAAAGTATATTTATATTTAATTCACTGCCTATACTACTTATAATTCATTTGAATTTTGATTACTTATTCAATATCTTAATATCCATTTCAATAGTATAATTTTTCTCTTAACTTGGTTTGGTTACTTAACTTCTATGCGACACAAAACCAGACAGACGAATTTCTCATTTCAAAGAATTACTATTTTTGAAAATGGAGCTCTCTAGAGGACTTCAGTAAAAGAGGTGAGAGTTAAGGGAATACCCTTAACTCTCACCTCTTTTACTGAAGCTGTAGAATACATTTTATTTTATGTCAATGATATTTGTTCTTTCAGTGTGGCGTCATTTTTAAAATTATGATGGATTTAAATCACTTGCTTGCTATTCTTACGATTTTCGCTTTAGTTTAAGTCAATAAGAAAATTGCCAAACACTTAACGAGACGGATATGAAAAAAGTTTTAAAAAAAGTATACGAAAAGCGTCCTCTCAGCAGAGCAGTCTTTCACGTCCATGACAGTAGCTCCACCCGCTGCTTATGTATCAACAGAGTTTTTAAAGACCTCATACCTGATACTAATGATGCATACCTAATACAGTTCGAACCTTGCAGCTTACGATTTCTATATTCTGGATTTCGGATCAAGAATAAACTTAGAGGTATATGGTTCACGAGCCCAGCGTAGCAAAGGCTGTGGCAACTATTTTTAGGCAATGCTTTTAAAGACTACAAGAGTGCATAAGTTGCCATGAAGAACCTTTACACTCACAGTCCAGAATTTTTTAGTATGACCTAGGTATAATTAATACATAAAATTACATATTTAAATATAAATAGTGCGAGATAAAATTTTACCTAGAAGGAATATATGTACCTGTATATACAAAGATATTTTTGTTCCACAATAAATTGGATCCCATTATCTTAGTGCTGGGTACAAAACAAGCAAATGCACTCAAAATACGTTTCCACGTAAGTTCGTCAATTTACGGTCTTTAAACCACTACAGTATGATTGTTTCCACGGAAACAGACAACATTAGAAACAAACTTATTGCAATTTCGTAATTTGCATCTATTCAAGGAAATATAATTAGCGGTTATTTTTTTCAAGTTGCCATACATACTGCACGTTATGGAATAAATACATTAAAATGTATTCGATTTATATGTATGATTAACTCACAAAGTCTTTCATGGTGGCTCTACACTGAAATTGACCTTGAAGAAAAGCATACGCCTCGCACAAAATCTGACTCATAGACTTGATGATTTTTTGCCTCCTCACCAGGACGATTTCTGAAAAGGCTATTCTACTACATCTGTACGTATCCTTATGCAGCTTAGACAGAAGATTAAAAACTATAATGGTGATGAGTAGCTTTCGTAGATTAACAGAAACCCTTGGTAACCGAAATAGAGGAAGCTATGTATACTCGATGTATCTCTTAACGAATAGGTCTGTTAATTTAAAACGAACATGGTGTGACGACCTATTATAAACTATAAATAAAATTAAGTAATTATATATAAAGTCGTACAAAACCATTTTTAAAATTATTTAATGAAACAATTATGACCGAATATAAAGTAAAATTATAATATTTTTATTTTTATGTTTCGCCATTATAGTACATTTCGTAACGAATATTCTGTTCAAAATTATTCAAAAATCTATTAATATGTTCAGATGAGACCAATTATCGAAAGTACAGTGCAAATTAATTACCAATATTTCAATAAGAACAGTTTTTACAAAAACGGAAACAGTACATATTTGTTCTATATTTGGAGCGTGTTCGCGTATTGCGTAAATCTTATTACTTCAATAAATCAAAAAGTATTGCTCCAAGAATTTTAATAATAATTTTCTGTTTTAATTTTTAATAATAACGGATAGAACGCCTATACAACGTTTGATCGAAATCTGTGCACTTAAAATCTAATCCGCGACGGGGCATACTTTCCGTCTTCCAACTGCAGGTGTGGAGTACGTCGCGCCGACCGCAACTCTATGCAGATTTAAAGAAGCATTATAATAAAGTCTCAAAGTATGTCCATTTTAGTGAGGTCTTTGATATAAAATCAATAATATAGAAGGTCTTTAAGAGCATTAATATGATAGATTTGAGACTTAAAATGATTAAGATAGACTCGCGTAAGCTTCCACACCGAGACAGGAGTCCGCAGACTCGAACCGATACGGTCTTATTGAAAGACATATCATCTTAGTGCCGGTGGTAAGCGGGTTCGTTGGAGTAATACGGCTTTCTCGTGTACATCGTGTACTGCTACCGATAGTATGTTTCTCGGCACTTCGGTGTTACAAGCATTCTCTTACCCCATATCTTAGTGCTCCAGCACTATGATATATGGATACTATGTCACTGGCGTCTTAGTGGCTTGCTCGGTATTAATCATATTGTTGCGTTGTGAGGAGGCGACATTCGTGTGATAGTCGCATAGATGCTTACTGATATACATGGTATTGTGTCTTGTAGCGGATATATGAGTGAGTGAGCCACGTCTGAGTCGATGCGACTTATGGATCTGGTTAACGGAGGTTTTTGCGGGGTGTAAATGTCTGCTGAGATTGTATGGAGGCCCTTGTGTTGGCGTATATGTCTGGCGATGCTCGTATTAACCACCACCTATGAATAATTAATGGAAACTTGTTGGTGGGTAAGACAAATTTAATCGAAACACACAATACTCAACGCCAGTTACTCATATCCTACCTGAGGGCTATTATACAAATCTTCCTGATGGCTGATGTATAATTATTAAAAGGGAACATCATTGTAATGGTTGGTGGAGCATTATACATCGACCTCATTCGAGTGGTAGCTGGTGGAAGAGGACTCTAAAGGCGGCCGTACATATCCAACAATGTTGGACCCCATTCCATTGAGGGAGCAGTGGACTCAGGACGTATTCTGCGGCAAACAGCCGTGCCAAGCATGTATTTGGTGTTGATGACATTAACTTAACACTTACATTACGTCTGGAATTGCGGCGATCTGGAAATTTGTGTGTTTTTTGCTGGTACGCCAGTTTTGATATGGTCTACGATCCTTTCTCCAACTTCACGACCCTCTTCGGGGGAAGGGCGTAGTATGGGCCGGCGCTCACAGCACACGGCGGGTTATGAAAGCCGTGTGGCTTCCCCCAACATTTTTTAAATAAAATTGTATATTATCTATATTTAATATAAGCTAAAATAAAAACTTGTTACAAGTGCAGAAACAATTCCCCTTGTATCAGGTATGAATAAATTAATTTAGTGAACCCTATACAAGCGAGTAGAGATTAGTTACTAAGATAGTATTCGGCACTGTCTAAGGCTTGCGGCTCATCTGGTGAGCATTCATCTTTCCAAGAAACACCTAAAAGAACTGGTTACTTAACAAACACAACGTAATTAACGGTCCTGACTAAAACGATCACACAAGATAATTATTGTAAGTGGCCTAACAAAATAAAAATGATCCAAAGGACAGATCAAATAAACTTGGTCACAATTTTAATTTTTATTAAAATTTATATGCAAATAGTCACAATGGCTAAGACGAATTTCATGTCTAACCAAGTCACACCTATAGTACGCCGTTGGGAAAACTAATTCTGAAATTGTCGACGCGTATGATATCTAAGAGAATTACTCAACTTAAACATCAGTCTATAACTAAACCGACTACTTAGTTACGGTACTACGGTACTAAGTAAACAGTTTGGCAGTGTTCGGAAAACTACGACAAATCTTGCCCCCCTAACGTAGCTCAACTCCTACGACGACGACGACCTAACCAACCGATATGTCGAGCTTTACTCCAGAGTTTACAGAAAATCTATAGTAGCCGATATATAGTCTTTAGAATTAGAAGGACGACAATAGACCAACCAAAAAGCTCGTAAAATTTATAACTATTGGGTAACAATCTCATACTAACAACTGACAACGTCCTAGACAAGTCCAAGTGTAGAAAATTGATGAATACCGGTGTAATAGTACTGATTTTCAGAGATAACGATGATGATGATGACTGCATGCCACAGTGGTTGTCAGAATACCAGAGTTCTATGCCATGGATTTCTGGTTTGGTTGTGTTATGCATTTGAAGTTTATGTATTTAAAACGCACTCACGTACAGGAGAAATCCAAGTGTGGGAAATCGTTTTATAAGTTTTACTGTATAAGTTGTACTGTACTGTACTTTTATATGATTTATAGTTCATTTTAGAATTCTTCGGCTTACCGACAAGTGTATCTTAGTGTGTGTATATATTTTTCATCCAACATTTCACTTCATACTTCTGACTATTTTTAACAGTATTTGAAATACAACAAAACTTAGAACTTGTAAACCTAAAAGCAGTCGAGCAGTTGCCGGAACTTCAACTGAAAGTGGCAAATAACAAGCAATTCATATTTCCGGAGCGTGGTACACTCGAGCACATACCTATTGATTTTTGTTTAATCTGATGATGCCAATGAAATCATTGTACTTTGTCCATGTACAGTTGTTCGTGGGGTCAATAAACTAACACTGTTCTTGTTTTTTCTTAATGTTTTGATTTTGTCAAACAAAAGTGTTTTTTCCGTTCTTTGAATGACTATTAAGTATAGCTGAATGTTAAAACGCAATAAGAGTTCATTACAACTTTGCCAGTTGCTTCAAGTTCCGAAAGATTTTTGATGACGCTATCGTAATGCCTATGGTATTGCGGATGTGCATGGGCAGCGGTCACCACTTACCATCAGGTGGCCCGCTTGCTCGTTTAGCCCCTGTTCTATAAAATACAACTTATTCCAAAGTTTACACCACTTATACAATATAATATAATATTTTTTATTTCATAAATTTGATTATACCAGTTGTTTAAAAGGATACATTAATAAAGTGACTAATAAAGTTGAAAACATGAATCCAGGGAAACAGTTACTATTATTATTATTGGTAAACGCCATTTTGTGTAAATGGTCAAATATATTTTTGTTATATCACCACCGTTATAAATCTAATCATATTCTACTAAAATCACATTTATACAACATTGTGAATAGTTAGAAAATGTTTATTTTTTCCGGTCTTTAATTTCTCTTTTTTTACAGAATAAAAAGAGGAGACGATCAAAACGTTCACCCAGATCAGTTCTGATAACTAGTGATTACACTCATGAATAATGATCAGTGCCCTTCAGACCGAAGCACAATTTAACCTTTGCATTTGCACACTACTATGTCACGGTAGAATAACTGACCCTATTATACCTATCTAGACGTATTCCTGAATAGGAATTCTACCATCAGTAAAATATGAACTGTTTCATAAAATTTGAGTGTTTACAAACTTAAAATTATGTTTTATTTTCGGTCATATCTTTCCACTGATGTGTTTTACTAGTAAAAATGTCTTTTACTTGTAAAAAGGACTTGCCGTAATCACCTCGCCAGTCATCGCAGTAGCTTAGACGCACCTTAGACACTGCTGCTCGTCACCCGTCTCTGTACTTTCGATATGAAATTTTTCGAGGGGATTTTCCACCTGTCGGATGCCATGAGATTTGTTTACTTATTCAAAAAGGAAGAGATGGGATAGCGATTTATTATAATGTCAAAAAATACTTACCGACTAATATACATATACATTATAAGCAACAAATTATATGAAAATACATTTGTGATGCACTCTTACAAAGTCTTACTTAAAATAATTTACATAATATATATTATTTTATGTAAAAAAATTAAATTTGGCCTGGGATCTGAAAAGTGCACAAACGCATTTAAATACCTAAATACAAGTGATTCCCTTTCGAGATATTTTCTGAAAAGAGAAACAAAAGAAACGGGACTCGAGCAACATGCATACAAACCTAACTGCCGGAACAAACTCAAGCAAAGCGAGGCTTAGCGACAGACTAATGTAGGTTAAATGTTGTATATGCTTTTCGGGCTTTTGTTTTATATATAAGACAGAAACCATCTTTCTTACACACTGATTATAATTTAAATTTAGATATACAAATTTTTATTTTGCTATTTTACCTGATGGTGAAGCAACGTCTGGCCATGACAGATGCTGTGTCACCCAGAATAATTGTCTTATGGTATTTTGATATGCGGAAATGCGACTGTAGTAGAGGTGATTTTTGTTTTGCTAAAGACGGCACATATACGTAGGCATAGGTCGGTAGAGTCTATCTAGGTAGGTACCACCATAGGCCAGTTATTCTGCCATGAAATGGGTTTAAAGATCTTTATTTTCTCATACAAATATAAAAATTTTCTTAAAGAGAAAATACATTTTTCAATTTACAATGGTTTTTTTTTTTCTAGAGTTCAGAAGACAATGTTTTCAAGTGTAACATAAGCTTTTTTTTGAACATTCCAAGAGTGTCACTATCTTTTATATTATTTGGGAGGTTATTAAACAGTTGTGCTCCTTCGTAAAGTATGCTGCGTTTGCCATACGTTGTTCTTGGACAGTAAAGTTCTATTTTGTTTTTATTGCGTAAATTGTATTTCAATATGTATATCTTTTTTTAAAAATTTTCTTACCAATAGGCATGTTTTGTATGTATAAAGTTGGGTTAGGTTAAACAAGTTTGTTTTACTGTACACAATGTTTGTGGGTGGTGTTAAATAGTAATAATTATATAATATTTTTATAAGTTTGTTTTGTGTTGTCTGTAACTTTTGGAGGTTTGATTTTGCAGCACAGCCCCAGATTTCGATGAGATATTCTAAATTTGATTTTACTAAAGCATTATAGATCACGGCACGCATTTTATAGGGAATGCAGTGGTTTATTTTGTGTAGTGCACCAGTAAGTGGTATAATTTTCGCTCTAACAGAATCGATGTGAGCTTTCCATGTCAATTTATCATCCAAAATTAGACCTAAGTATTTTTCTTGTTTAGATTTTCTTATTTGTACATTTTTAATTGTTAGCATTGGGTAGCCAGTAATTTTTTTTTATTTTTGGCGGCAAATATCATGTATGATGTTTTATTTATATTAATTGTTAAAAGATTTTTCTGGAACCATGCACTAATAATGTTAAGATCTTGTTGGGCTTGAGTTATGATTTCTTGAATTTTGTGTCCAAAATAAAAAAGGCATGTGTCATCAGCGTACAGTGTAATGTTTCCTGAAAGTCTTAAAATAATAAGAAATAGTATTATTATATCTACTACAGGGTTTGGGTCTGAAGTGCACTGAGAGCACTAGCTCTCAGTGCCTCATATGCCTCTTTCTCAGACTCATATGCCGGCATATAAGTCTGAGAACCGATGTCTCAGACTTATATGCCCAGTGCAGTTTTATAACAGTTTATAAATAAAAACAGTTTTATTGGAAGTGATCGTCATGATATAAATACCAGGAACAAACACAAATTCATAATACTAGTAAGTCACTTGATTCCACAGAATGTGTACGTTTTTACAACAAAATCCTAGAACATGCACAGTAATTTAATTAAAAAGATTACATGGATGATTAGAATACTTGGAAAAAGGGCCTGCCAAGCAATTTCTGCATCTCTGTAATACTGCTGTGATTGTATATTATTTTTAAAATTACTAAAAAGTAAATTGCCCGCTGGGTTTCTTGTTGGTTCTTCCCAAGACAGAGGCATTTTATTGCGAACTAGTGTTAGCTTAAAGAATATATTCTATTCTATTCACATTTCCTGTGTGGCACCACACTCCGCTCGTCACCTTGAGACATCAGTTCTTAAGTCTCAAATGCCCAGTAATTACACTAGCTCTCAGTCCCCTTTAGAGCGAAACACAGTAATGTTAGCAAATTTTTGATTTACAGTAAAATGATTGGTCATGCGGTGATATGACCTAACTAGATAGATTTCTGCACCAGTAAAATATATGCACCGACATGTGGTGTGTTTTTTTAGTAGGAACAGTAGTGTGCAAACATGTTTGTCGGTCCTAAAGGCACTGAGAGCTAGTGTACTGGGCATATAAGACATAAGAACTGATATCTAAGAGGGATGGGCGTAGTGCGGTGCAACTCAGAGATGTTCTCTGTGACACAGCATTTGTTATGGGCAGACATTGCACTTACCATCAAGTCAACGTTTTGCTCGTCTCGTCACTTTCTCCTTTAATTATCTTGGCACTATATCTTTAAAAGTGAACCCTCGTCAGTTATAAGTATTAAAAGCTAGACCGACTTTTCAACAATACCGCATAATTCACAACGTCGAATGCTTCAAGTCGTCACTTGAACTTTTAACTGCAAATGACAAACGCAAAAAGAAGACAAAGTTCGGACGCTTTGACACTTCAAAACTTGTGATTTTCGTATTTGAATACTTGAGTAATTGTGGGTAGCTTTTCTTTTATTTCAAACACGTCATCACACATCTACATTTGTGTAAAAAAAAACTGAATATTAATGAATATATAAAATAAAAAATGCGGAATTTTATCATCATGTCGTGGACAAAATCTTATTTTTAAGTAAGGTATATTATTGTTTTTTTTTCTTTTCAGAGTACCATACGAGTACAATATTTATAATTACAGGTACTCGTGTTATTACTTAAAATAAGCATATGTGTGTTTTTTCCGTAGTTGTAAAATTTCTTGATGTCACTTAATTTTATTATAAATTAATTGTGAATTACTGCTTCATTTCTCTAGCGTTCAAATTTTATACTTTTCTGATGACTGCTTCGATTTTTCTTCTAATTAAAACACGAGAAAAACCACGTTAAAATTAATCTCGAACTATTATATTATTGTTAATTCGTTAATTTAAATAAGCAAAAATACTATTACTGAGTTTTAGAAAACGAAAACGTTGTCTTTTTTATTGAAGTTATTTCTGGGCATTTATTAGACTTGGATAAGGTTGTCTGGAATCAATCGATTTCAGTGATATGACCGCCTTTTGTACCCTTACATTAATGTAGAACTTTGTCTTTGTTTTTGTAATGGTGTACAATAGAACAAGAGTATATTGAATTGAATTGTATACTTTCTGATGTTTTTTTAATAATTAAATAAAAATACAGAAATCAGAAATGAAAAAGAAAACTTGTTTCTGAGTAAAGTTATTATCACCATACACTACTTGTATAAGTAGTTCAGTAGTTTAGCAATTTCCTGATGATTTACTTCTGTAATATTGACAAATGTTACACAACCTCCCTCAGTTAATTATCTGCCTCAAATTTCATTACTTAGATATACATATATTTGCGCAACTTCTACATTCATCCATCATTTCATACAATTTGTAAGATAAGCGCGGTATGGTTAATAGAATCGCTTGTCTCGAATATATAGTGCTTATTAAGGAACGCGTAAACAAGACACCACGGCCTTATAAATTCAGAACATCTACCCCGTTGTTTATGTATTTTTTTAAGTTTTTATACTGGTATGACTTCTTTATTATTGTTTGCGATCGCCACTTGCCTTTGGAATGCTGTATGACGGTATTAGAGTAAATTTGTCGGCTCGGATGGCGCAGTGGCTAAGCTCTTGGCTTCTGCGTCGCGGGTCGCGGGTTCGATTCCCGCACGGGACAAATATTTGTATGGCCTACAGATAGTTGTTCCGGGTCTGGGTGGTTTGCGCACGTGGAATTTATGTCTGTAAAACGTACCCACGACACATGAGGAATACTACTGTGGGGCATCGTTTTTAAAGTTAAAAAAAATTGTTACATAAATTCATCAGCCAACAGCAAAACGGTAAAGGCCACAATTATTTTTTAATTTTTTAATACAAGGTGCCCCACGGCAGGATTTCCCCTATATCGTGAGTGCGTTTTACAGACATATATTTCACATGCACAACACAAACAGACCCGAAAACCAACAATTTGTGTTTTACACAAATGTTGGCTCCGGCTGGGATTTGAACCCAGGACCCACGGCGTAGATGTCAGGTACGCTAACCACTACGACACGCGTTCACTATTAAAAACGGTGTATATATCAACGAGGTGAATTTCATTTGTTTTTAATCCAGCTGATTAATGATTACTTAAAAAAAATATTTAACAAGACAATGGATATATAGCTGAAGCTGTTGTGCAGCTGAGGACTGTAACGTGATGAAGTGTCGATGTTGCTGTAAATATTACAAGAACCCATCTACTGTAAAAGTAATATGGATTTTGGTTTTCTTTTGCAATAAGACATCGTCTGTCCTTGTATAAGAGCCTTGGTAGCTCAGGAGTCGGGCGCTCACCTAAAAGTCCATTGCAAATTTCCGATGCCAGCACCTCTAAAATTATTTTGCAATTGACCTTTGCCTTCACCGTTGATCATCAACCAGCACTTCAATTTATAGAACAAGCTTAGAGGTACCGGTACCAGGGATCGAAATCAGGTTACTCGCTTACTATGAAATTCAAGGTAAGTTGGCTTCAAAACAGCGAAAAATATGTGCAAGTGTGCATAACTTCAAATATCGATGTCGATTGTCAGGTCGCAGGTTATCTCAGCTAGTATGTGCGGAAAATGCTGACGATATTAAACCCATGTCGCAGCTGCATTCCGAGCGAGGATAATAAGATTAAGAAAAATCTCAGTTTCAAATGCTTATTTACCTTTGTGTGGGGTATTTTTGTCTAGTCTTTCATTTCACAAAGTCGGTTAGCATTTCTTATAAAAGCCGACCTTATTTAATTAAGATGTTCTTCGGGCCGATTTTCGATTTGGAAAACGACATCGGAAGCTATCATCTGCGCAGGAGATTAATAGTACCACAAATGTATGCAAAAACACTGCTTCGCCAAAATCTTCCTATTGTATGACATAACGTGACGAGACGAGCAAAACGTTCACCTGACAGTGAGTGCGATGTCTGCCCATAACAAATGCTGTGTCACCCAAAACATTTCTGTGTGGCACCACACTGCGTCACCCTGAGACACCAGTTCTCTTAAGACTTACGTGCCCAGCTATTACACCAGCTCTCCGTAACCTTGAGACCAAAACACAGTAATATTTAGACACTGCTGTTTTACGGCAGAATAACTGGTCTGGGGTGATGCCCACCTAGAGGGATTGCAAAAGACTCCTACCACCTCCGCCTAATTTAACGCTCATAAGATAATATAAGTTTAAGGTGTATTGTCAGAGATATAGGGAGAATCACAAGCCCGTCAGCAATTTCCGTTTGGCGTAATAGTCAGGTGCACAGACCACTAGGTATTGTGTATTTTCTTATTACTCGTATTTGGATATTTTGTATTGAAACTATTGCGCCCAATAATAAGGACATAAAATATTCTCCCTGCTGCCTAACGTATGGAAAAAAACAGAACTCGCGGATTATTTATATGAACGTTATCATTGTGATGATCATCAAAAGTTCCATACCGAACATAGGTTTGATCAACACATGGCTTTAATATTCATATTGTCTCATATCTAAAACATGCACAATTAAATAATATTATTTAAGTTTTTCTAACCGATGTGCATATAAGCATATAGTCACGCCTTTTTTCAAAAAAAAAAAGTTGTCAGTAGTTACACATGTAGCCCTAACCGATGTATACAAATTTAAAGTAGTAAAGTAACAGCCTATAAAATGTTCCACTGCTGAGCATAGGCCTACTCTCATTTATGAGTGGGTTTTGGAGCCGGGAAGTGTCCGCCACGCTGCTCCAATGCGAGTAAGCAGACTTCACATGTCGTCGAAATATTTTTAACCCTCTGACATGCAGGCATTTCTCACGAAGTATTCCTTCATCGCTGAGAACGTGGTAAATCAGTATTAAAAAATGCAAAACAATTTTAGTGGTGCCGGCACCGGGAATTAAACTCAGCTGGCTACTGAGCTACCACGCAAATTTATTTCCATTTCATTTGTTGAACGTATGATTCATCTCTTTACGTGGACTCATTTGGTTTACTTTAAGTCGATTGTAATTCTTAAACAAAAAGTTTTTTTCTTGAAGCAGTCAGTTTTTTTTTGGACAGCTCTTACCGTTTTAAGAAAATACACCGTAAAAGAAGAAAAATAACTATATTGTCTGCAGGAGGATATATTTAAATGGAACAGAAGTCTGTGAACTTACCAATTTATTCAATTATAACTGACACGTAACAACTTAGTTAATTAAAAAAATCAGCAGTTTTCTCTTACTTTTTAATTAAATATTATATGAATATTTTATGAGACATATTTTTTTTCTTACTTACAGAAGAAAATACAAACAATAATAGAATTTTTTAGCTTTCAAAGTTGAGAGATCTTTATAAATTTGAATTTTTTTACAGTCAAAGAAGTTATTGATACGAGCTTATTAGGTTCCCGTTACTCCATTTCTAGAGAAGAACGACTTTACAGCGAGTCATGTATGAATCGTAGAATATTTAACATACTCGTTCATACAATTTGACTCTCGGCTAAGGAGTAGAGAGTATATATAAGATATTTTCTTAATTTGTCCTGGAACACGAGTAATTCAAAAATAGTAATAATATGTGGTATTTTTTAACATTTCAAATATTTTAGTCGATTTGTATTGTATGCACTTTTTTTCACAATTCGATGTAGTATTTTAGGATAGTCATTATTCATTAATTACATATAATCTCGTATGTACATATAGAAGGTTTTCAAATGGCTATATAGCGTAACAAGCTTAGGCATACTCTTTTTAATTTTATTAACCATTAAAGTCAACTACAGCTATAAAGGAAACGTTAAGTAACTTATAATGTCAACGACATCGTAGCAAATGTTTCAAGCCGCGCTAATGGAGTGCTATATTTGGCACCGAGTGGCCATATCTTGAACAAAATTCTCGCCTAATGCATAACACATTTGACTCTAAAGCGGAATAAAACTTAATTATTATAATTAAAGTTTTAATAAGGCAAAGGCATTCACAAGTGTTGAAGTAATTCCACAGGAGATCATTAATACACAATTACATTTAGATAAATAATTTCGTAGAAATACATAGTCACAAAAAAAGTAAGAAATTCATAGAAATGCAATAGTGGCCTTTTTCGGCTAGTATACTAATTGTGATATACTGTTAAATCATCTTTTCATGTTTGATTGGTTTTAGTTCTCCAGTATATCTTATCAATAATTTCCTGAAAATAATTAATGAGAGAATATTTTGTACATAATTATTTCTATTAATTCTAAGAGTAGGTTTCGATACCAATTAGTGTAATTTGATAACTCACCCGAAATAATTATAATCAATAGCACTATTAGAATACATATTTAACGATAAAACGATTTCAAGAGATCGCTTTAGGCGCCCTTCTCAGCGGTGATTAATTACGCAAACGACTCTCTACACAAATTTTAATTGTTCTTTAATAAGATTTGGGGGGTTTCTCTTGAAATAAATTTAAAGACTATCAAGTCACGAACATCTACCAAAGTTTGAACCAAATTGCTTAGAAAATGTGTAATAGCCATCGATTTAACAAGAGAAATATGTTGCTGACATAGTGTCTATTCTAATTAAACTATTTCATTTCATTTTGTTTCAATTATTTACTACCTGAAAACATTTCATACGATCTCCTGCAATCAAATTTCCATGACATTTCTAAAAAATGTTTACTTTTCTTAGTTGTCATCTCCCGATCTTCAGATATGAAAGAATAAGGTACCAAAAAATTTAAACACGACTGTTTTTCTGATCAACTTTCTCCTCAGGCATCAAATTTAAAAGTTATTTATCATCTGCCGTTCTTTCACTCGGATTAGCCATGTTTCAATATATAAAAAGATAAGTTACGAAATTTGATCTATAGAGTGAATTCTTATCATCTTTGTTATTTTACGATTAGGTAGCAACAAGCTGTTATCTTGTCGTTGCAACAAGTTGATTAATTCAATTTATATTAGCTGATATTTTTATTATATCTCTTGTTAAAACACAAATTTACGTTTAATTTCGTAAAACTAAATGATTCTATCAGTTTCTTTTAGATGCGATTAAATATAAAGAAATATCTACTTGTTTAATTGCATAAACTAAAATATTTTTACAAACATACATAAGATCATGACTGTATCCCATAAGGGGTAGTCAGAGACTGAGCACTCACTGCAAAAACAGATGACTACCACAATCCGCGTTTCACCAAAACAATATAATGCACTTGGTGTGATAGGTGGTGAGCCCATCGCCACCATGCGCTGTTGGGTGCACATACATACATACATAAGATCACGACTGTATCTCATAAGGGGTAGTCAGAGACTGGGCACTCACTGCTAAAACAGATGACTGCCACAATCCACGTTTCACCAAAACAATATAATGCACTTTGTGTGATAGGTGATGACCCCATCGCCACCATGCGCTGCTGGGTGCACAGTGCAGTTTAATTCCTTACTCGCCTTTTACGTGATCCATTGGATGAGATGGAGTGGTAGTATTCTTTTAACAAGCCGCCACCACACGGCACATATTAAAAAATAAAATAAAATCAAAATATTTATCATTGTCTCAAATATAATTTTTATATAACGTTAAGTTTATTTTTATAGTTATATCTTACAAGTGATTGGTTGTAAGTTATAACTTGGCTTGCATCCAGAAGAAGTTGGCAACAGTTTAGTACTTTAATTACACCTTTATACCATCAAATTGCTTTCTGCTTAGAAAAGCACATTTACTTTTCGTTGAATGTAAAAATTTAGACTTCATCTGATTTTTTGAAATAATTTGCGCGTGCAGTTTAACTTTACGATAGATATTTGTAATTTATGATATATATACATAAATATAGTCACGTCTCTTTACCATAGGGGTAGGCAGAGACCACATCCGTAACCCACTTCTCTCTCTCAAAGGCAAGGAGACGTTACCGGTGGCCAACCACGGGGTTCGTTGGTTAATTTCGATTCGTATTAAAATTGGTACCAATCGAAATTCTTGCTCCCCATTACGTTTCCATGAGTAGCCAGGGAAGATGATGTCCACCGAAACAGAGCCCCGCATGCACCACCAAGCCGGTGGAAAGTAAGGAAAAAGGATTAGACAGGATCTGTATTTGGGGTAGAGAATGCCAATAGACAATTTGTATTTTTACTCAAATATTGGTTCCGGAGTAATCCTAGTCCAGTTTCGGGCCTGTAATGCAATCTACCATACTGTCATCTATGTTACTGTTACAAACTGACATGAAATACAGCCTCAAGCAATTGTTTACCGAGGCTTATAATAGCAAAAAATTCATTGAATATGACTACAATATAGTTAATAGAATCAGGCAATACTTTGCAGAAATCTATTATAATAAAGGAAAGAAAGTTAATTTGCTGAGATCCGCATGCAAAATTTAAAATATAACAAATAATACACACCGTATCCCTAGTTTTTCAAGATTACCGCCCGTCCTCACTCAACAGCGTGCACATACATACATAGAGTCACGCCTCCTTCCCATAGGGGTAGGCAGAGACCACATCTTTCCACTTGCTACGATCCTGACACACATCTTTAGCTTCCTCTACTTTCATTAGTGCTTTCATACAGCGTGCACAAGCAAACCAATACACTCCACCACTACAACACTACTACTAGGCAATACACACGATTGAGGTAGAGAATACTACACGTGTTTCACCTCAAAACGTGGGCATTATCAAGTGATTAACTCTACGACAGTCAGTTGCCGAGTGAGCGGCTCGCTCGAGCTGCTGTTTATAGTCTTGGTGACGCAACCGGCCCTTATCTAAGATAACGCGATGACGATATCGCGATACCACCTGATAACTATGATATAATTGAGTGGTGTGTGGAGGGTATCTGGTGGCGGCTCTCGGTGGCGGTATTGGTTAGCTTATGCATGCTGTTGAGGAAGGGCGGGCGGTTCTCTTCAATAGCTAGGCGCTCGCTTTAAATTTTCATAATACGCGAGTGATCTGGGTTCGATTCCCCGTGCCGGCATCACCCAAATTGTTAATTGCAATTTTAAGTGCTGATTTTGCTGACGTCTTTAGGTAAGTCAATTTTTAAGTCATAAGTCATTTAAATAGATTTGTTATTTTATATCCGTTTAATGTAAATCTACATTTGAACTACATTACATTTGGTACATTTTAAAAAGGTATAAAATAGGGATGTTTTTTATACTTGATATTTTTTTATTTACCAGTTTAAAGAACAATGGGCACTTTGACTAGAAAAAATCAGAAATTGTTACCAAAATAATACTGTCACCAAAATATAGTTGTAATGTAATTATTAGATATCATCAGTTTTTTTTTAAAGTAGGGAAATATAGATAATCATCTCTAAAACTACAACTTGGCTTATTAGAAAGCAAGATAAAAAAAAAGCTTTTTGAAAGCAGCTGTAAGTATTTGCATTCCTAGAGTTCATAGTTTTTCTAAAGTCTAAATCGATTTTTTGTTTAATTTCAGGCAATGTCAACCGTATCAGCTCATGTAAATTATTATTAAACTGATATAAGCCATTAAAATAATGTGATGATACATGTTTCTAAAGCCTCTAAAAATCGATACCGCTGTAAATCAATCGATTGCGTATCCACGCTGTTTTCGACAAGTACAACAGACAAAGAAACAATATTATGTATATGTTTTAGTTGATAATAACACATCTGGGATAGCTGCTATTAGAGAATATTGCTGTAATTTTCTTGTTGTTTGACGCCATCTAGGATGCTCTTTTTTTAAAGTATCTGAAATATATTTATAATTATGATCATAGTTTGGTATCTTAGATGGAACATACACGAACAGAATGTCGCTGCTCCTACTTAATTCCTTAATGAAATATACAAAACAAATTGTAATAAAAAGATGAAATAGAAAAAATAGTGTTTTTATTTTGTTGTATAAAAATAAGTAATCTTGCACGTTGAAAATAGAGGGCTACGATACGACTGTTTTCAAGTAGCCTTGATATATAGAGTGGTATATTATTCTGGTTTTTTGTTTTCATGTCTGTGATGATAAGGGATTGCAATCCAGCAGCGTTTTCAATAGAACGGGATTATCTATAATTTATACATACATACATGCATACATAAGATCACGACTGTATCCCATAAGGGGTAGTCAGAGGCTGGGCACTCACTGCAAAAACAGATGACTGCCACAGTCCACATTTCACCAAAACAATATAATGCACTTGGTGTGATAGGTGGTGAGCCCATCGCCACCATGCGCTGTTTGGTGCACAGTGCAGTTTAATTCCTTACTCACCTTTTACGAGATCCATTGGATGAGATGGAGTGGTAGTATTCTTTTAACGAGCCGTCACCACACGGCTATAATTTATTAAAATCAATAATATTAAAAAATATGCACATAAGAAATATTGATTATTTCAACTGGCCACTACAAATCAGTAAAACTTCTTAAATGTTTAGGTACGCTAAAGACACATAAACTTCACTTAAGTCTTATCGAAAATTCGAAATACACATATATCGAAAATTAATCTAATTTAAAAAACGGTGGGTTATGGTTATCATTATTTTGCAGAATTTTATACTTTTATTTATAATAAATATAAAAGATTTTGGTGTGGCATCCTTATACCAAACGCAGTATAGGGCGACCCTCCACTAGATAGAGCGACGACCTGAAAGGTTTTGCGGCCAGTCTTTGGATGTGCGTGGCTTAGGACCGTGTTTTGTGGTAATTTGTGGGCGAGCACTATATTCAGTAGTAAACTTGTGATGAGCTAAAACGATGAAGTCGATTACAATTTCAACAATTATAATAAGAACAAAATACTTTATTATATTTTGAATAATGCCCCATAGTAAACTTCAATGTTTTTGTAACAAGAACTAACATTCTACGAAAATACTAACATTTAGATATTGACCGCACTACTCATGTTTCAATCGTTTACAAAGTTTCTGCTTTGTATGCTACGGTATGACTTTAAACTCTAAACTATGGAACCACAACTGGATATTCGTGTACGCGGAATTTATTTGAAGTATTGTTACGAAATTGTACAATAGAGGTGAAACTAAATTTATTGTGAAAATGGAATGTGATTATGGGCCACTTTTAAGTTATAGTCTCACTATTTAATAGATGAAAGACGTTTATATAATATATAATATAATAAGACCGATAGGTGTCCGACGGTGTCGTAAGAGACGTGTAAGGTATTGTACAGACAGGCTTTATTCGTACAGAATAATACCATAATATGCAATACTGCTCGAGGGACTCACAATGGAAATCAAGCATTTTTTGACTCGTAACAAAATGGCGGCGACGTTGTTCGACAGCCGTAACGTCTTGTTCCCGCGAAGCCGGAAGGTAGCAAAAGGCGTGATTGTATATGTGTATGAAGAACAGGAAAAAATAATAGATTATTGTTTTGGTTTCATCCATCCAAACGATATCCCACATCCATAAATATTCATAGTTTTAATTACAAAAACGTTTTGTCAATTTAGAAAACACTTTTCTAACTGAATCCGTTATGGAATCTAAAGTGCTTAAAACTAATGACACTTTCAATGTTTAAATCGCTCATTTATTAATACAGGGAAAGCTGCTTTCAAAATAGATTTATTATGTGTGTGTAGAAGTTGTTGTTGTGATAAGACATGAATTTATTTATACTTAATATGTTTGAACAGGATACTTTCAAACATATTAAGTATAAATAAATTCATTTTCATTCTAGCATTTCTTTATACGTAAATGTAAACTAAACTAAGCTTAAACGCTTGCGCTAGATGAATCACGACAGTATTCAAATGGCGGATATGAATTCACTACTCTAAGTAATGCAGACTGTGTCCAGAAAAAATGACAATCCCATTATATTCAGTTGTCCTGACCTACCTAAAGAGCCTACTCCTTCCTCAAAGGCCGGCAACGCATTCGGAGTTCCCCTGGTATTGCGGATGTTCATGGGCGGCGGTGATCACTTACCATCAGGTGAGCCGCTTGCTCGTTTGCCCCCTCTCCTATAAAAAAAAAACCTGCACCTGATGTAATGTTCATAAGATATCGAGGGATGCAGAAACAAAACAAAACTAGACCCGAACACCAACAATTGATGTTTTTGCACAAATTATAACCCCGGCCGCGATTCGATATTCCAAGACCCGCGGTATAACTGTTCAGGTACCCGGGATCCACTAGACTATTTATTTATTTATTTAAATATTTATTGCTTCCTTTACAATAAAAGGATACAAGGGGAGGACTGAAAGCCTTAAGGCATTTTCTCCCAGTCAACCCATGGAGTGGTGAGATTTTGATGAGGTGTAGCAATAAAGACAAGAAGAGAATGAATGAAAGAAAGAAAGAAAAAAAACCTTAGTAACTCATACATAAGTATAATATAAATAAAGTTACATATATATACAACAACATATGTATCAAAAATATATAAATATATATTAAACACATAAACATATACATACAAAGTGTTCATTGATCAGGTAGTTATCTACACTATTTTGAAGGCGAAGCTGTTATCGGGAAGCACATAGGCACTCTTTTTTACTATTTTTTTTTTCTATTTATTTTGCAAACAAACAGTCATATGCGAAAAAAGAAATTTTAAAACAATTATCTCAGGACTATATTCATTTTTATTGTTTTGTTTATTTACAAATGCGCGCTAAACAAGCACGCACTTGATTGTCTGCTTTATTTAAAATACTTACTTTATTATTCCCATTACTTCTAATGCTTCCAATATTTATAAAACAATTTTAATTTTTTTTGTCTTAGCACTTGTCTAATAAATTAGGACCCGATTGTTGATTCATAAAATTAACAACTATAGGTAAGCGTTTGGCACGAAGCCAACAAGAGGTTGGCAACAGCTTAGTACGTTAATTATGCTTATATTTCACATCAAGATCAGCGATAAAACCATGAAATTGCTTTTATAACCATTAAGAAAATTAGATTTTCAACTGATTTTGAAACAATGGCTCTTTAAAATTACACTACTCACATTATGAAAATGAATTATCGCGGACATTTGTGGCATCTTTAAATAATTTAAAGATGTTATTATAAATAAAAATGTATGTTTTTTGTTTCAGTGTGACAAAATTAAGACTAAGATTAAATTTAAAACTTACATTAAAAAAGTCTTTGCTCCAAAGCTTTTACTTAAATACAGTTACACCTCTTTCCCACTGGGGTATGCAGAGACCACATCTTTCCACTTGCTACGATCTTGACACACATCTTTAGCTTCTTCTACTTTCATTAGCGTTTTCACACACGCTCGTCGGTTGCGGGGCGTCGGGCGGGGGCACTTTTAACGTGACCTTTCCTCAAAGTTCACCGATCTGATTGTGATACGTACGCCTAGGTCGACCCTTACCGGCTTTTCCATTCACACTTGCCTCATAAATCTGTTTCGTCAATCTCCTTTCATTCATCCTCTCTACGTGTCCAAACGATCTAAGCATGCCTTTCTCTATCTTTTTCACTATATCTTCAACCACACCGCAACGTTCCCTTATCACGCTGTTTCTCACTTTGTCAATCAGAGTTACTCCAGCTATACTTCTCAAACTTCTCATTTCCACAGCGTTAATCCTACTTTCATGGTTCTTCTGCCAGACCCAGCATTCACTACGATACCAAAACTTTTACGCGTGCTTAATTTGAATGATTATTTCAATGATAAGGACTCATGAAAAGTATCCATCCAGGGAGACATTCAAGTAATGTTTAACACAATGTGGTTGTAATTTTGTGGGCAGCTACGTAATATGTATTTTTAGGTTTTGTAATTGCAAAATGTAAATTGTCTTGTGGAACACTAAAGTGCGCTCTGTAAAGTAAAAGACAATAATTTAAGTAATGTTAATTTGTTTGGTAGAAAAAATAAATTATGTCTCTGCTTGCAGCGGCGTCGTGTGGCGGGTCGTCCACTTCCCTTTGAAATGGTTGAGGAGGGCGACGGCTGCCACATGCGCCATACTTGTGAACAGGTGCTGTACGTGGAGGCTGGTCTGCTCGAGTTTGCATTTATTCGTTTGTCATCAAATCTTGTATGACATTTTGTCATGGAGCATGCTTTGGTTTTCTATGGGACTGTTCTTTGTGAATTTATTTATAATGTACTTTTGACAAAGATAAAATACAAAAACAAAATAGGATACCTACGGAGTTACTTTTGCCTGTTTCTTCTCCGTCAGAGGAACCTCATTACGAAACGGCGGTAGATTGTACAAATGACGCTTGACATACGAAATTTATATTTCTTACGTTGAAAAATAAAGAATTATCATTTCATTTCATTTCACTGTTCATAAAATGATCGTTACGAATATTAAAATATTATTTAATAATAATATGTTTTTATTTTAAACATCAAATGCATTTTATTCATTCAAACATCTATCGTCGAAGTTTATGATGTAAGCGCGTTTTGACAGCAGATAACAAAGATACGAGTACAATGCCTCGTTGCCAGCCCGATTCTTGTCACTTACGAGCATCATACTGAATGTGTTAGCGTTATGATGCCTTTCGCAGATATTATGTGTAGTTCGTGGGCTTCCATTTAATAAATATACTACTTGCTCACATGATACAACCTATTGGAACTTTTATAAAAGTGTCCTTATGCAATTCAATGATATTTGTTAATTAAATAGTTTTCGAAAATAAAAATGAAACCATAAGAATACTTCGAAATTGCAGTTTGCACTTAACGTTGTGGCTTTTGTACCATAATGGGGAAAAAAAAAACCAAACTTAATGACCAAAAAAATTAACTTCAAGAGTCTTTAAAAGTACCCTCAATGTAGGCGACATCGTTGCCGCATTGCTGTTGTGCCTCAATTTACTTTTTTGTCGTTTTTTTGCTTACTGTGGAGAGTAGAGCATTTGGCTTTTTGCCTGCGGAAGGTCTATAGGCCATTACCAATATTTTCTCCGTTATGGCCGATTAATTTGTCGACGCAGACAGAGTGAGCATCACGTTGCATCTAGTCAACTTTTCAAAGCTAGCGATATTCGTAACATAAACTGAACCCAAGCGTTCGTCAGGATAAATTAACGTTTATTGTTACGAAAATATAATGTTAAACATAGAATTAATGTAAATATATGATATAAATATTATAATATATTTTTTTTCATTAAGTGACGAGACGAGCAAATCGTTCACCTGATGGTAAGTGCACTGCCCATAACAGATGCTTTGCTACTCAGAATATTTCTGTGTACCACACTGCGCCCGTCACCTTGAGACATAAGTTCTTAAGTCTCGTATGCCCAGTGATTACGCTAGCTCTCAGTGCCCTTCAGACCGAAACGCAGTAATGTTTGCACACTACTGCTTCACGGCAGAATAACTGGCCCTGGGGTGGTACCTACCTAGACGGATTCCTGCATAGAAATTCTACCACCATGAAAGTTGGGTTTGAAAATTTATTTTTTCTTTTGATAGCCCAATTCTTTAGGAATATATAGGCTATTTAACATCACGCTACGGGTGAAACCGCGGAACACAGCTAGTTGGAAATAAAATTCAATTAATGAAGAGGTATATTAAAGTTATTATTTAATATTGAAGCAGAAGTGTGCTTAACATTACTGTGTTTCCGTTTGAAGGGCACTGTGAGCTAGCGTAATCACTGGGCATATGAGACTTAGAGACTTAGATTTTGTTTATTTTCCTCTTTTTAAATTGTTTAATGTTAAATTTCTGCAAATATTGTTGCTTTGTGTTTTGTTTTTATTTTATTTCTCTTTCTATGATTTTGCTGGTACCAATAAACCTTTTGTTTCTTTTTCTTTCTTTACTTAAGAACCTATGTCACAGGGTGATGGGCACAGTGTAGTCTCACACAGAAATTTTTTGGGTAATACAACATTTGTTATGAGCAGACGTTGCATTTACCATCAGGTGAACGTCTCGTTTCATCACTTTATTCAATAAAACAAAAAAGAAACTTTATACTTAATATTTTAAACAAAAAAATACCAAAATACTTTTCCGCTTTGAGTTTTAAAATTTTAAGTTTTGAGTAACTTAAGCACACGCACTCCGTAACGAATATGACGAATTCAGAGACTACGTTTACTATTTTTATTTCGTACACTGTGTGTGTTAGTTCTGGGCCAGATCGCTCTTTTTATATATCTGTGTGCATGTGAAATAATAAAACTACTCAAACAAAGAATATAGTGTATTTTAGGGGCTCTTGAACCCACTCAAAGCTAGAGAAACCTCCGAGACCAGTTCTAAAATATTTATAGACAAATTAATAAAAGAAAATCCGGAAATCATGTGTCTATATGTGTATATTTTGGTTTATTGATCAGGAAATATATACTTGGACAACATGAGAGAAACTTCACTTTTTACCATATTTCTCTCAAAATGATGGTAACGTTTTAGTATATAGAATGTTGAATTCATATTTTGTAATACCGGTGAAAAAATACTGCAATGAACTCTACGTGCCTAACAACATTTCTAACGCCATTATCCCAGTCTAGTGTCATCTAGCGTAGTGCGCCTTTTAAAATGCTCTTACCGCTTAAAGAACCGGAGCCACCTGAATCTGTATGGATTTGGCACTTTGCCAGCGCACACCTTAATACAAATACATATGGTCACGTTCCGCACTCAAAAGCTCAGTAATTCAATGTGTCCAATTTTAAGTTATTTGTCATTATTAATTATATAGTAGACGACCGCATGGCCTAGTGGTCAGAGTACCTGACTTCTACGCCACAGGCCCTGGGTTTGAATCCCAGCTAGAGCTAAAATTTGTGAAAAAATACAATTAGTTGGTTTCAGTTCTGGTGGCTGTGTTGTGATTGTCTCTGTGTTTCTGGCACTGCATCCTAGCCTATCTCCAATCTTATGGAATGAGTGAGTTCCTCTGTGTTTCCGCGTATACTTGGGCACTATAATATCACTGGCCTAGTTGATAGCTTACAGCAGTATTCGAAAGTTATAGCCATGCTCGAAACTAGGCCAGGTGGACATCATTATTTATATATAAATTTATATTATACTTTTACAAAGTTAAAAAAATGAAGAATAAGTTTCTATATAGAGGTGTAGCTTTTAAGGCCTATAATAAGTACAAACTGAATAAAAATATTGTTTTTCTCTTTGACTTCTATACTAAAGTTTTATGGGATTTAAACAATATTTTTTGGCACGCTTTTTAACTTTCGGTTCAATAAAAGTTAATATGGCTCATTGAGTTTTATTTGCCCATTTTTTTGAACTAGATGTCCATCATCATTATTTTTAGTCCGTAAACAATTTACTGCAGGGCAAAGACCTTTACCAAGTGTTGACGATTTTTCGCAATAATTTAATTTTTGGTCTCAGGACTAACAGACTTTTCTGGAACCTTGTCGACTATTGCGACACACAAAGGACTATTGGACTGTTGGGTTCCATTACACCGTGACCACGAGAAGGCCACACTGAGAAGGTAATCCTGCATGGATACCCGCCTACCTAGAGGGGAAGAGGACAATATCGGACTCTTACCGACCAAAATCCCACGGTGGTCTCCATCAGTGCTAAAGAGAAGTGACGGGATCTCCTTTCGGAACGCAACCGTGGCCCCTCTTTTGCTTTCCTACGACGATATCCCGTCCCGGAGGCAGTACTCTCTGCCCCCAGGCACTCTCTCGGTGGTATCACGATGACTCGAAACTACTTTGATTCATTATCCTCCCCAAGGTCGATGTCTGAGTGTTCCGAACCCCTTTCCCATGGCTCGCGACCATGAAGCGCTCAATTTTGGTTGGGGAACACCGCCTCCTAGCGGCGGCTCCTCGGCGTTGTCGTCTCCGAGAAAGATCTATCTTCTGATTAAAAAATAAACTAGCTTAACATGTTTATCGCGCTTGAAAAATATTTCAAGATAACGTTGGATTTAAATTTCCATTTGGAAAATACATACGCCACCATACCTCAATGGGAACAAAGAAGGATCAACATCTCGACCTTTCTCATCTTTGGTATCATGAGCTACAGTGACCACTTACCATTATATTGACCATGACATTTATTATTCTAAATTAAATTAAATCTAAATACATTTTAATTTTTTATGGAAGACAGAGAAGAGACAAGCAAGAAGTTCACATGATGGTAAGTGCGTCTGCCCATAACACATGACATTCCAGTCAGAACATTTTGTGTGGCACCACACTGCGTTTGTTACACTAAGACATCAGTTCTTAAGTCTCTTAAACCCAGTAATTATACTAGAGATCAGTGCCTTTCCACCGATGTAGTAGGTAATGTTTGCTGACTATTATTTGAAAGGAGAATAATCAGCACTGCAGTGATAATGAATGAAATTAATGAATGAAATAAAGTATATTTTACATCGATGAACAAAAATAGAAAAATACAAAATAACAGAAAAAATAACAAAAAAAAACAGGCAGATGCTTAAGTCGAACTGGCCGAATTGGGGCATGAACGTGGTAGAGCTGTGTTAGGGGAGAATACAAACTGTCCACCCTTTCATCGATATAAGCTTCAGCGAGAACAACGGTCCAGTCAATCATCGCCGCATCATCTCTCATACGATCTATATCCATACCACTAAAATTATGTAAATGAAGGGTTCTCGATTTAGCTTTTAGTGGGCGTAATTTATATGATAAGTAAATCAAATCGTGATATGAAAATGCATCAGCAGGACATTGAACATGTTTAACAACATAATCAATGGAAGAAACAAGAATTAGATCCAGAAGAGATGGAGAAAAAATGGAAGTAGCAGAAAGGGGGAGAGTATGGTAGTTTGCTGCTTTAACTATTGATTTTAGTCGAAAATAGTTGGAGTAGCTCTTTAAAATGTATGTGTTAAAATCACTCATAATAATTGAGTGCTGAATCAGTGGTATATATTTGTCAAAAAGGCTTTCAAACGCAGAAAAATAGTAAATTGTGAGACTAGGATTATAAAACACACCAAGCAATAGCTTGGTACCAGAAAAACAACCTCAATAATTAAATGTTCAATTCCAGCAGTACACTGATCAATTGACATACTTAAAGTCGTAAATGGTAAGTGAGACAGATTGACTGAGACCTACCGGGACAAATTCCAACATAGTAATCCTACCGCCAATAAAAAAAAAACAATTGCGATATCCACTCTTACCCTTTAACTGTGCTAGTTTCTTCAAAACAGGAATAATTTCAAGTTTCATAGTTTCGTAGCGGTCTATCGTTAGTTCACTGCTGAACATAGGCCTCCCCCAAAGATTGCCACAAAAGTTAGTAGCTCTCTTTTTGGGGGGATTTTGCCATAGTTGCCACGGTTGGCAGGCGGGTTGGCAACCGCAGTTTATTTATTCAAATGTTCAAGTAAGATGCTGCTGCCCATCTCCTGGTTTTCATTTTCCCTCTGTCGACTTTTACGACACCCATGGGATAAGATGGGGTAGTAGATTCTCTTAAGCCGCCATCACACGGCAAGTGAGCGCAATATATTTTGTATACACATATAAAACACATATTAATTGCTTACAAACGGCTGAGTATAATGTATTTATAATAAGAATAGTGATTTTACACGCCCCAGAATTGTTATCTGAATAATTAAGTATATTTCAAATAGACATACATACGTGTTTGAAAGGCTGACGGACGTAAATTATGTTTTATAAAATATAATTAAATATATTACTATTTGAGAAATATTAATTATTTAACATTCGCCACGTTATTAGAAAGACAATGCTATTTTTAAATGAACAATATAATTACTTTAATTGACTATAATGTAAACGAACGCTTGCTACTCGTACATTGCCGGCGAAATGATTTTTAAATTTTTGTATTTTTTTAAAATGCTGAATTTTATTTACTTCATAAGTCTCATCCGATTCTGATACGTTAATAGGTTTGCGCTAAAATTTCTAACAAAAAAAATATAATAAAACATAATCAATGGTTTTTGAAGTTAAAAATAATTTAAAATAACAGTCTATGAATAAAATTGAACAATAAAATTTTAATGTCTAAGTTACGTAGCCATATACAGATGCAAAATATATCATCAGTATGCCACAAAGCACACATCCCCTCACCTAATTTAAGAAAAACAAAACTGTTTTCCATCGCTCTATCTGGCTCTGGGCCAGCGTGTTCCATTCAGATCCTGCCAACACCTAAACTGGTAATTGGATCACATATTTCGCTTTGTAACATTAAAGTGAAATATTCAGAATTTCTATAAATAAACATACATTTGAAGAAGAAATACGAGTATCGTTTCTTCTGGCTAGAATTTCAGCGGTTTCCACGACACCATATATTATATGAACTTGAATATTATTTGAAATGCGAATTATATATGCGAATTTATATTGATCATTGTTCTCATAAATCGATTGACTATATAACTTCTTCTAAATTCTAAGTAAAAGAAACCTGTACAGAAATTGATTTCGCGATGTCCAGCGCTGAAGTCGATTGCGCAGTCACTTCGCCAACCGAGCCGGTGAACGATCCAAACTTAGTAAACTAATGGCAGACACGGTTAAACCAATGATTCGTTACGTATTGGCTTTCGTATAACAATAAATAAATTCTACGCAAAATCCATTGATTTGAACCTTAAACTGAGGATAAATGAATAACCTAATCTAAAAACGTCTAGTCCTACTTTACAAAATAATTAATAATTAATACCATACTTTACTAAATTTACTTACACTCAAAGGCTTGCCTCCTGAGTGGTGATTCGTGGGTTCGTGTCGCAGCCGAAGCCAATATTCGTGCAAAATACACGTCATTGGTTTTCGGGTCCGTTTGTATTATAATTGTATTGGTGGTATTCCAATGCAGAAATCCGTTTAGGTAGGTATCACCCCAGGCCAAATAATTTGCCGTAAAGCCGTAGTGTGCAAACATTACTGAGTTTCAGTCTGAGTGAGTTAGTAAAATCAAATCACACCATAATCATCGTCTTAACTTTAATAAATGTGACTATGCAAAGATTAAGCGGGAATTAAGTGCAGTTGACTGGACTTGTATTTTGGCAGATTTAGATATTAACACATGCGTTGCACAATTTTAAGAAACTGTATATACCATTATTATAAAGAACACTCCATATAAAAACAATTTTGCTAATCACTATCCCATGTGGTACAGTTGTAGTTTAATGCGCTGCGTACGTTAAAAACAAAAATATCACATTCTCACACATTCTCATTACTACGAAAACGAAGCAAAATATTAATATCGAAATGTTATGGTAAATACATAAAATCTGTCGAAGAGTCTGTTAATAACAACAATAATATAAAGGTTTTTTGGCGTTACGTAAACAATAAACCGTGCGGTGGCGGCTTAAGAGAATCTACCACCCTATCTCGTCCCGAGGGTGTCGTAAAAGTCGACAGAGGGAAAATAAAAACCAGGAGATGGGCAGCAGCATCTTCCTGGAATATCAGAATAAATAAACTGCTGCTGCCAACCCACCTGCCAAGCGTGGCAACTATGGCAAAATTCCCCTCAAAATGAGAGCTGCAAACTTTTGTAGCAATCTATTGGGGGGGCCTGTGTTCAGCAGTGGACTAGTAACAGGCTGAAATGATGATGATGGTGATGAAACAATAGAAAAGGAAAAGTTAATATACCTCAAATTATGATTTACGGAAATCGTTCTTCTTCTATCGGTCAAGGCGTTTGTGAACTCTTCTCTGCATACTTTTCTTCTGTATATGTTAAATATAACCCCAGTTGCAATCACAACACCAAGAACACACTTATTACTAAAAATACAATAAGTCATGTATAGCTTAACGAACATGATGTTATACGTAAGATAAAGAAATTAAATGATCAGAAGGGGGCTGGTCCAGACGGAATACCTACATCATTTCTAAAAGCATGTGGTGCTGAACTGGCAAAACCGCTTACATTTATATTTAAGAGATCATTACAGACTGGAACTTTTCCATCTGCATGGAAAACGGTTCACATAGTTCCTATTCACAAAGATGGTGAAAATCATAGATGCGAAAATTACAAGCCTATAAGCATTCTCTCGTGTAACCCGAAGTTATTTGTCTCGTAGAAGTCTTGTATTCAGTTTTTTTTACAGCCACGTACAATCTACTTTATCCGTACAACAACATGGTTTTATAAAAAAAGAGATCAACTGTCACTAATCTATTGAACTACAAAAATTACATATGTTGTGCGTTTGCTAAAAGAGGACAGGTGGACTCCATATATACAGATTTCTCTTAAGCCTTCGATAATGTTTATCATCAAATTTTGTTGGAAAAACTCAAAAGTTTCGGAATACACGAAAACTTGTTTAGATGGATATGTTCCTACTTACACAACCGAAGTCAACTAGTAGCTATTAAGGGTTTTCTGTCTTGTCCGGTTATTGTAAGTTCAGGTGTTCCCCAGGAGTCTCATCTCGGTCCTTTGTTTTTTTTGTTTAGTTTATTAACGACTTGCCAAATCGATTACAATTTGTTTACTGTATGCTGATAATTTTAAGATCTTTAACACTATTGTGACTCGTTGCACTTTATTGCTGTACTATTACCTTAGTTAGAAGTGTTATTGAATACGGATGTCCGATATGGGCTCCTTTCCATTAGATTCACACGAATAGAATAGAAGGGGTACAAAACAAAATGTTAATAAAACTTTTAGCGTTTCGGTCTGGGCAGATGCGTATGTTACGAGATTATAATCATAGATCGACTAAATTCAAAGTGCGTAAGCTGCAAGCACGCAGAAACTACAATTACGATTTAATTTATTTACATAAAATCTTGCACAGTAATGTGGACACACCCGGATTATTATCTCTAGTCAACATTAACACCTATTATATATCCAGGGCTCCGAAAACATTCTCATTGCATGTATACAAAAATAACACATCATACTAAAATCCCATAATAATAATGTGTAGACTGTATATTGAAATTGATATATTTGTTTATAATCATAGGACTTTTAAAGTTTGTATAAAAAAGATAATATAAGTTATGTTATAATGTTTTCTTTTATTTACGCGAATATTACACATTTAAATAAAACTATTTTTACGGATTTTATCGTGTTTAATTTATAACTATTTGCAGTCCCTGCAGTCCCCCCGTGACCATGGGTGCTGTAAAGCGCCCGAAACGTCGGGTTAAAAATATTTATAAATTAAACGCGATAAAATCCGTAAAAATAGTTTTATTTAAATAAGTTATGTTACTCGAGCAGTTAATAAATATATAAGAAAATGATTAAAATATACTTACGCGATACATTAAGATAAGTTGAGTATACATCTAAGCGGATTGCAATACAGTGTAAAACTAAGCTTACTTATTGTGAATCATCACTCATTTTTTATTGTAATCTGTTTGTGTACCTAATAAATAAGTATACTCACTGGACATAAGAGACTCAAGAACTGATGTCTCAGGGTGACAGGCGCAGTGTGGTACCACACAGAAACGTTCTGGGTGACACAGCATTTGTTTTGAGCGAAGTTGCACTTACCATCATGTCGGTTCAGCCGTTCTTGAGTAAAAGGTGTGACTAACACGACTTTGTTTTTTATATATATATATATATATATATATATATATATATATATATATATATATATATTACCAATAATGGCCTAAAAAGTTTGAACTGATTTTGAACAAGGAACTTTGCGCCATCTTAAAATAAAATAGAATTTTATATTGAAATGAGATCAATTAAAAAAAATCGAAAAAACGAAGACAGAGTCGCGGTTATTGCGCTGCACCGCTGCGGGTACGCGCCAACTGAGTTTCTTAAACTTCTGCAAAATTTGGAAATAACGCTTAGGTTCGTATGTCGTACTATCAAACAATTTAGTGAAGATTCGACTTGATTGTGAAGAGGAGCTGATCTTGTACGGTTAAGACACCAAAGTTCATCAAAGCAGTGCGGGCGCGAGTTCAACTCAATCCCGTCTGCAAAACAAAATTCAACCTTACAATTGGGGTTAAGCATAACAAAAAATTCTGAATGAAGACCTGGGACTCTCAGCTTATCGACGAAAAAGAAGTTATTATCTTAAAAAAAATTAAAGACTTAAAAAAAATTAAAGACTTGAGAGATTCTGGGATTTGTTAAGATGGTATGCAAAAATAGGGAAATCTTTTATCAGACTTTCTTCGACGTTAAAAATTTTCAAAGAAATTTACCACAAACAAAATGATAAAGTGCATGTCTACGACAGTGAAGAAGCGAGCAGGCGTATCCCGAGAATCTAGTGTGGGCATTATCACACAGATTAAAGACAGAAACTGGCACAAACTGAGTCATGGTTTCATAGTAATATTTCAAAGAGTTTGAGTTCTCAGTAATTAAATAAATTTATGAATTCCAAGTCAATATAACGTATAGCTCTGAATGTTTGTTTACGATATTGTAACCAACACATTATAGAGTCAAGGAATAATAGTAAAAGCAACAAAGAACAATGCCTAATAATCTCGAAAATTGCAAGTTGGAAAATAGATGGACCTGTACCGAGTAGCAGGGTCTAAGATGCGAAACCACTAGTACTTCTATCTAGCCACCTGACAATCTTGATAAATGCCGCAAATCCTCTCAACTGTGGAGACCTATGTTCAGTAGTGGATTTAATGATTTCTTATTATTATGCGAATTCTACACATTTAAATAAAATTAGATTTTACGTATTTATCGCGGTGGGTTTTTAACAAGTTGATGATGTGGTGATGAAAATATAATTAAAGTTGAGTTCTAAGCAACCATGATGGCTCAGGCCGAGCGTTTGGCTTCTTGCGTCTTGTCTACATGGGGAGTGTTCTGAGGAGTTGTTCGGATTAATTCCTGTTGCTAAATCCCACCATCGCACGTTGCGGCACAGCGCAAAATTTCATCGGCATCGCCTGGATGACTAGCATTCCGCCACTCTGTGCTTTGCTAGAATTTTTTTGCCACGCACAATTACCGTGTGGAATCTGCTGTCGCCAGGATTTTTTCGGACCGATACGACTTAGGGAACCTCAAGCAAAGAGCCTACTGCTTTCTCGAAGGCCGGCAACGCACCCTGAATTCTTCTGGTATTGCGGATTTTCATGAGCGGCGGTGATCAGGTGATTTGGTTTTATTAAATTGTATTGTAATCTTTTCGAACACAATACAATTTAATAAATCAGAAGAGAATCGAGTTTGCTCTTGCTTTGATAACATGAATTCATTGTAGCGACGAGCTAACCCTATATTATAGAAGGAGTAATAATCGCCGGACTCGTTTATTAGCTATCGTGATCAACACAAAACAACGAACACAGTGATTGGCGGGTTTCGCACCCACATAATATTTCGATGACATGTGAAGTTCGCAAACCCACATTGGAGCGGCGTGGTGGACTCTTCCCGAGTCATTCATAACAGGAGGCCTGTGGTCAGGGGTGGGACATATACAGGATGATACTTTAGTGTTTTTTTTTACTTTGCTAAGTAATTATCTAAGAGTCACAAGAACTTTTATTTAATTCTCTGAAAGTCAGCAATGATAATTTCAGGTTACTTCTTACTTATATGTACATTATATTCTCATTAAAAAGCACTGTGTTGAAGTCGATTTTCGCAAACAGAATGTACGTGACTGCGTGGGCATTCATTACGAGGCTTGACCGGCACGTGTTGGCGCATAATGCTTGAACGTTAACGGGGATCATTTGTTACGTTTCAGACAACCGAGCAGTTAAGTGCGATCGATAACACCCTTAAAGCTACAGATTTTTCAGTTTTAGTTATTATTTCCTAAATGTTAAACTAAATGAATGCAAAAAGTAATTATCGTTATACCGTTCTCATTTCAATTAAAAATAAGGTATCAGTCATTTCTCTTAATTATAGCTTATAAGGCAACAGAAAACGTTCGTAGGTAAAATGACTCCGCAAGTACTTAATATAATACAAGCAATTAGTTCTAGGACCTTTATTGTACTATAATTCATGAGTCAAATATAAGTCATACAAAATTGCTTTACTCACTACGTGATGTTTAAAAGTTTTATTTTTTTATTATAGTCCGGCTTAATTGGAAACTTAGTATCGAAACATTTTAATGATGCAATTGTTATTACCGGTTTTATATTACTTTATTTCAAGTAAATATTAAAATAATCTATTTATTTGATTGTAGTATAGATATGAGTTTGTTTATTTCGTTTGTTTGTGGAGTGTACGGTGTAGAATAAATAAACCATGGTTTGTGGAGACATTTGTGTATTCTCATTGAAAAGAGCGACTGACAATTACAAGCTTATTAAATTATTTAATATAGCAATATTAACTACGACTACAATAGTTGTTGACGCCGGCGGTTTTTCAGTACCGATATGACGATGGGACCTAAAATAAAAGAGCACACTTATTTCTCAAAGACCGGCAAAGCACCTGTAATTCCTCTGGTATGGCGGATGTTCATGGACTGCGGTGATCACTTCCATCAAGTGAGCCGCTTACTCGTTTGTCTTATCTTGTACAAAAAAGTTAATAGAATTTTAAAACTACTTTTGCCGAGCCGTAACACAATATATCTATACTTATCCATACTAATATTATGGATGCGAAAGTAACTCTCTCCGTCCCTATGATTGTTTGTTACCTTTTCACGGCTCAACATTTGAACCGATCTTGACAGGAATTCGGCGCAAAGCTTGCTTGCATCCTGGAGATGGACATAGCATACTTATTTTTTCCGGAAAATCTAAATATGCTCACAGTATTATTAAAAAACCCGAAGTCCACGCGGACGTAGTCGCGGGCTTTCAGCCAGTACTTGTCCACATCAATATTATAAATGACAAACTAACTCTCTCTGTCCTTCTGTCTGTTTATTACCTTTTCACAGCTCAATCGTTGACACGAACTTGTCAAAATTCGACACAGAGATAGCTTGCATAGTGGACACGACATAGAATACTTTTTGTTCCAGAGAATCAAATAGTTTCCACGAAATATTTAAAAAAGCGGACGAAAGTTGCGGGCATCAGCTAGTATTATGTAATTAGTTACAGGGACGGCAATCATAATCTGCGCTTTAAAACAGGAGTCACTGGTACTGCTGTTTACTTATGAAACCATCATTTCATCTTATTGTAGGGATATGCGTCGCATAGAATAACACTACCTGAGGACTATTACTGACATCTGTCGATCACTATACCAGTATCAGTATAAGTAGTATGGAGAGCCGCCATTTTCTATGTAATTAATTGGTATAGTAAACAGAATCAGGCGTTACTTTGCGGAAATACATTATAATGAAGAATAGGAAGTTAATTTGCTAAGATCGTCATGCAAAATAAAATGGTGCACATTGTCTAGTTTTTTAAGAGCACCGCCCGCCCTCTCACAGTACACCAGTTTCACCACAAAACGAGGCATTATCAAGTGGTATTGAATTCAGTTGTGTATATTGCCTAGAAGTGTTGTAGTGGTGAAGATTATCTGTAGTTAGCTTGTTCACGCTACTGTGGGAGGGCGGGAGGAACTCTTCATAAACAAGGTAATATACGCTGTCTTTTATTTTGCATGTGGATCTTAGCAACTTAACTTCCTTTCCTTTATAATTAATTGTTTTTTTTTATTTATTTTTTTTATTTAATAAAAGTGACGGAACGAGCAAAGCGTTCACCTGATGGTAAGTGCAACGTCTGCCCATAACAAATGCTATGTCACCCAGAACAGTGTGACACCACAATGCGCCCGTCACCCTGAGACATCAGTTCTTAAGTCTCATATGCCCAGTGATTACGCTAGCTCTCAGTGCCATTCAAACCGAAACACAGTAATGTTTGCACACTACTGCTTCACGGCAGAATAACTGGCACTGGGGTGGTACCTACCTAGACGGATTCCTGCATAGGAATCCTGCCACCAGTAAAACTGTTGTCTTTGTTGTACTTTCACGTTAAATTATTATTCATTTATAAATTATAGCAACATAATAACCAGCACGTGGTTTATCTCCATGACTCTTTGAGTACATTTAATTTTGAAACTTAAATATAAAATGATTATTTACCATTTCTGATTATTCCTTATAAAGTACAGTATCCATACCAGGACAGGATATCAAGACTTTTTTTTGCATTTAATATTTACAACAGCAAACGTGTCAAACATCATAAATGCAATACCTGAAAACAATTGTTGCGGAACATATATTTTTTTGGGAACTAAATAATTTATCATTTAAAATCGTAAAAAAAATGACTAATAATAATATCCATTAGTATAATATGTCAACAGATTTAAAGAAAATCGGTTTATCGGAAGGTTATATAATTTAAAAGTGTATAATATACTAAATTGTGGCCGTGTAGTAGCGGCATTATGAGAATCTATCACCCCATCTCATTCCGTGAGTGTCGTAAAAGTCGACAAAGGGAAAATAAAAACCAGGAAATTCCTGGAACCACTGAATAAATAAACTGCGGTTGCCAACCCGTCAGCCAAGCGTGGCTAACTATAGCAAATTCCCCCAAAATACTTACAAAATAGCTACAAACCTTTTGTAACAATCTATGGGGAAGGCCTATGTTCAGGAGTGGACTAGTAGTAGGCTGAAATGATGATGATGACGATAATCATTAATTGCTGATTAATCGAAACGCACTCATACAAAGGATTTACGAAAATTTACAATAATTCTTGCAAACTTACTTTAATCACACTGAAATTAAAATAAGGTTGGAATTACGCCTGAAATAGTTAAAAGTATCCCTGAAGTATCTACTAATATACCAACATACATACGTACAGTCACGCCTTTTTCCCATTTAAGGGGAAGGCAGAGACCACACCCGTAGTCCACACCCGTAGTCCACACCCGTAGTCCACTTTTCGCCCCATCGGGAAACAAGATGTGACGAGTGGTGACACGGCATTTTGATACGAGTCAACAAATTATTACTCTTTATTCCGTTCATACGAAACATACTTCAGGCATCAGTTCTTAAGTACTCATTTCACGGCTTATCTCTTTAGTCTTGTGACACCATCGGTAGAAAAGAGGTAAATGTTATTATACTCTGACCTACACACCTATCGTACCTGATAACTACCTGACACATATCGACATATAATTCAGTTAATTAAAACAACAGCAACAAATTAAAATTATTTTGTATTTTTGTAACTAACTTGTTACAAAAATACAAAATAATTTTAATTGGTTCTTTAATTGGCTTGTTGGTTCTGACATAACTTTATTTGTTAGACTAATTTTAAGTAAATTGTTAAATTACTTTCAAGTGACCTTGGAGAATAGGTTTCGAAAAAATACGCTTTTAAAAAAATTCAAAAAAAAAACATTGAGTCACAACATGTGCGATGAAAAGCTTCGTTGAATTTCTGATCGCCCTCAATACCTTTGTTCCTAATTCAGTATATTCGTGTGAACGTTTGCCGAGGTCGGCTTGGTGTCATTAGTAGGATAATCCGATCGATTCACACGCGCAACCCGCCTATCGGCTTCCATATCGAATTTCAATACCCAATCGATCCTTTATACACATCTGACTTATATTAATTGGGTTTCAGTATTAATATCAGATCAGAGTTTGCTCGACTCAATAATCTCTCTATAAATTATCAATCTGCTATACATACGACGAATAAATTAATTAACTGTTTCTTATTTTATAGTGGACCCACTGTTCAATATAACACTTACCATGCTATGCTACGTATCAAGGGAGATACTAAACATTTGAAGGTTTATAAACTAAGGCACAATACTAGCAAAACAATAAAGATATTCAAAAACTTACAGGCAAGCAAAGCATATTTAAGATTAGTCATATCAAACGATTCACTTCGAAAAGACTGTAGGTAGTAGGGGTAATATTAACAAAATCGATACATTTTAATTGAAAACAAACTAATACAATTAGGGTATTAACAAAACACAGACTAAGCCTCACGTTGTCATTCGACGATAAAAGTTAATTAGGTTCGATGTTCATGAAAAAAAAGACACAAAAAATAAAGTAGCACGACAGTTAAAACATTGGACCGTGGCCGGGGAAAATTAAATGGCGCCCGAGTAATAATAAAAATGAGTGTTCGGAACACAATGGGCGAGCGTTGTCAATTTGGGACCTATGATGGACGAAATGTGTAGAGGTACATTGTAAAGAAGAAATTTTTTAATAATTAATAACGATAATAAATGCTAAAATTTGATTCATAATAACACATGCATATATTAAAATACTATTCGATTTCTCTTATTTCCTAATTATTGCGTAATAAAGCCGTAGTGCAAATAAAACTGGCCGCAGCTTGTAAGAGGGTCGTCTCGACTGATTAAGGATCAGCTATCATTGCTGGTTTTTATGGTAAGTGAAGACCGAAGACCCAATTGGCAACGAAGCTTTCGAAAATCTTGAATGTTTATGTCAGAATTATGTAGATACCTATAGATATGCTTACTAATAATTATCATTACATGGATTTCGATATAGCAGATATAGCTTTCATCCTGAAGACGGACATAGGATACTTTTTTCCCGGAAAATCTAAACGTTTCCACGGGATATTCAAAAAACCTATATCCCTTCGGACGAAGACGCGGGCATCAGCTAGTATGCTTATGAAATAAATAAAATTTTAAATCCGACACTTATTTAAAACTTACGCAAAATAAAAAATAATAACAACTAGTTCAAGATAATAAGTAATTATTATCATATTTATAAATAGTTATCAGCAACAATACATTGGTGTACATTTAACGAATGTATAACTACCGCATGTTCCTGAATACATCAGGTTTAAGATAATTTATTTCTCAAAAGAATTTGACATTCACTTACATGACAAAATTAAACTTAATGAAAGTAAAACATAAATGATGGCGGTAGCAGTGGTAAATATAGTAGTTAGTAGTTTAACACACATATATCAATATTACAACATTTTAGAGATTTAACATAACACGCAAGTTAGTTTTAATTAGAAGTAATATTTATAAATAGTTATAGTAGGTAGTTTGAAATATTTTTTATATAAATTTAACTCAAATGAAGGACAGTGGTTATCGCTATATATACTATCTACATACATATATACTATCTAGATACATAAACTTTTGAAAAAGAAAAGTAAATTTGAAATAACTTATTGTATAATGTTATTTACATTATACAATATCACATTATATCAAATTTACTTTTACTAAGTGATATTATAATTTTGAACGTGGTAGTATGCCAGTATTTTACTTTATATATATACAGCGTAAAAGTTTCGCAGATTTGGGGCATTCCAGATAATAATAATCATTTCGAATACAATGTGTTAGAGGAAGACAACATTTCTATATAAAAAATGCTTTCCAAAGATGAAAAAGATGCAAATGTTTCTAATTTATATACAAAGATTATTTTATTATTATTCCGGGGTATTTCTATAGTTTCTCGTCTGGTTGGGATATGGATGGATATATATATATATATATATTGTATAAAGTGACGAAACGAGCTAAACATTCACCTGATGGTAAGTGCAACGTCCGCCTACAACAAATGCTGTATCACCCAGAATATTTCTGTGTGACACCACACTGCGCCCGTCACCCTGAGACATCAGTTCTTAAGTCTCAAATGCCCAGTGATTACTATAGCTCACAGTGCCCTTCCAACCGAAACACAGTAATGCTTGCACACTACTGCTTCACGGCAGAATAACTGGCCCTGTGGTGGTACCTACCTAGACGGATTCCTGCATAGGAATCCTACCACCAGTATTACAACCACCAGATTATGCATAACTGTTGTAAACGCGTCAGAGGGGCCGTTAGATTATTAAAACTGTTTTAATATTGCAGTACTCTTACTCGTTTAATTGACAAATGTAATAGCGGTAAACTTTTTTATTTTTTATTTGATCATGATAATTATTCTTAATTAAAGTATAAATTCCATATTTTTTTTAAGTAATAATATTTCCAAATAAAATATTAATATTTTAAATATTATGTTTCATCCCTAAACCTTGATGTGTATATCAATGGTGCTCGGGGTAAATGACACGTGGGGAGTGCAGTCGATCGAAATTCTCCCAGTAGTTCTGCCCCCGTGTGAATGAATTAGTTCCAGCTGGCATGATTAAACTGTTGTGCGGAACGGAACTTTGTAGCTGTATTTAGTAGCAAAATATAAAGGCGGTAGTGATCGATAGTATACTGTTTTAATTATACCTTATACGATGAATTAGAGAGGCCACCTTCTAACGTATCAACCTATAAACTATCCAGAGCGCCTCCGTAAACATAAACAGCGCGCTCCAATGGCGCGACAGCCCAAACAGAATATGGAAGCTATTATAATACTGAATACGCAGGGTTTAATAGGAAGCGTTAGATAACTAACCAATATATTGATCGAGTTGAATGTACGCTTCAAATAAAGTTATTCAAAGTCGGTTGAGCTTCAAAAAATCTACGATCAAGGCATTCTCGTCAACTCTCTGAACTAGCTAGATTCAGGTAAAAGTATTGAAATAACACCTGAAATGTACCTTTATAAACTATCCTTTTAAAATATGAGTTAGCTTGGGGCCGAAAAAGTCCGCCATGCGCCTGTGATTCAGGTTAGCGGACTCCACACTTCATCAAAACATCATACAAAATATTTTAAAGTTTCTTGACCATGTTTTCGTCTGCTGTTCGTCGGTAATTAGCACTTAAAATTGACAATTTTAGTGGTGATGGCACCATGAATCGAAACAAGATAACTAGGATAACCCTTAAGGCGATCACCATGGATGTGATTCGTAACGGCTCTTGAATTAGGCGTTCATACTTACGAGTATCACTCTCGTCTTGGACATACAGCAAGAACAACGAAAGGAACGTTAATCTGCCTGCTTCTACTATGTATTAGCAAAAATGGCGCACATATTAAAAAGTAGTAAAACAACCTAAAAATTTTCTATTGCCGATCATATGCTTCCTCTTATTTTTTGAGAACGCTTCGAGAATGGGATGAGTCCGCCACGCTGCTCCAATGCGTTTTGGCGAACGTCACATGTCGTTGAAATATGTTTATTCCTCAGAAATGTAGGTTTTTCTTCGCCACTGAGCACGTGGTAAATCAGAACTTCATCATCATCATCATCATTTCAGCCTGTCACTAGTCCACTGCTGAACATAGGCCTCCCCCATAGATTGCTAAAAGAGTTTGTAGCTCTCATTTTGGGGGGAATTTTGACATAGTTGCCACGCTTGGCAGGCGGTTTGGCAACCGCAGTTTATTTATTCTGATGTTCGAGGAAGATGGTTCTTCTGGTTTTAATTTTCCCTCTGTCTACTTTTACGTCAGCAAAAGTCGACAGAGACTCATTTTAAGCTGGTGGTAGGATTCCTATGCAGGAATCCGTCTAGGTAGTAGTGTGTAGACATTACTCGGTCTGAAGGGCACTGAGAGCTAGGGTAATTACTGGGCATATGAGACTTAAGAACTGATGTCGCAAGGTGACGGTCGCAGTATGGTGCCACTCGTTGTTCTGGGTGACACAGCATTTGTTATGGGCAGACGTTGCACTTACCATCAGGTGAACGTTTGGCTCGTTGAAATTACAAGGCGACCGTCAGGCATCTGAACTTCAATGTCAATATCGGATGTTTCTTAACTACTTATTACGTGTCATTTATAAATAACAATAATTTATGAAAACATCGTATGTTTGATAGCCACGGTTTGCAAGTGCAGAATAAGATTTGTTTTTTTTGTATCTATGTCAATTTTGCGTCACGTTTTAAGAAATTTTACCAAGACAAGACTTTCTTGTTTTGGACACGAAATTTAGAACAGAGATAGCTTACATCCTGGATACGGACATGAAATACTAACTCGGAAAACTCAAATGTTTTCTACGAGATATACGCGGACGAAGTCGCGGACATCAGCCAGAAATATATAATTACGATGTTTCAAAATGTGACAGTATACAATTATAAATTATATACAATTTACAATACTTGAAGCCATTAAATTAAAAAGTATTCATAAATATAGTTGCAATATAAATTACTTAGTACGAGTATTTTCATTATCTTGGAATGTGTTTATAATATCACAAAATTTCATCCATTTCCCACCATTTTATGTATATTGTTCACAGTTACAACATGGAGTGGGGTGTTAATGAAGTCTAAATAGCATATAAAATTGGATAAGTAACCGTATTTATGTAATTGTTTCAAAGCTAAGATTAGCCGTCTGTATATTGACAACACTCTGTCGACTGTCCTTCTACTTCACCATACCAAATTTCTGTGTGGCACCCTGGTCCCTGAGACGTCTGTTATTAAGTTTCATGTCCCCAGTGATAACACTAGCTCTCAGTGCCCTTCTCAAAACAGGATGTGACAAGGTTATGACTACTATTAGTTTTTTAACGATTATATAATGTTTGCACACCCGTGGGTGCCGTAAAAGTCGACAGAGTGAAAATTAAAACCAGAAGATGGGCAGCAGCATCTTCCTGGAATATCCTATGTTCAGCAGTGGACTAGTGTTAGGCTGAAATGATGAAAATGTAATAAAATAATTAAACAAGTTGTCGTCAAATCGTTTAAACTGCATTACTGTCTTATAGGGGGTAAAACTGAAACCTTTATACAATTGTCACATAGCAGTCGTTAAAGGGACAGAATGTCGTAAGAAATAGTTAAGTAAATGACGCAATGTGATACAATTAGATTTAAAAACTTTGCTCACCAGAGACCACAACATGACAAGCGTATACTTTACGTTCATGCGACAGACATTTGAATAAAATTGTTGTATACATGTAATGGCTTAGACCGTTATAAAATTGTCTTATAATTTTGTCACGTAAACCTTTACCGGACATAATTATTCACCTAGATCAATATATAACTTTTATATCTTATAAAATGCATACATACATACATACATAAGATCACGACTGTATCCCATAAGGGATAGTCTGAGACTGGGCACTCACTGCAAAAACAGATGACTGACAAAATCCACGTTTCACCAAAACAATATAATGCACTTGGTGTGATAGGTGGTGAGCCCATCGCCACCATGCGCTGTTGGGTGCACGGTGCAGTTTAATTCCTTACTCGCCTTTTACGAGATCCATTGGATGAGATGGAGTGGTAGTATTCTTTTAACGAGCCGCCACCACACGGCAAAAACATAATCAAATAACTCTTTTGAGACCAAAAACCATTACAAAGCTTTATTAAAACCAAAAGTAAAATAACCTCCATATTATAAGACAACTTAGCTAGTTGAGTTGCCTCTCAGGAACCTCTGATACCCTGCAATACAATGTTTCAACTTGGCTCAAAACAAAATGAGGGAGCATGAACATAGCTGAATAGCTTAGTTTATTATTTCTCAATACATGAAATCTCAAATAGCGTAGCTGTAGAACTGACTACTCTAGTTGCTAGTTAACCGCTATAAAGCTGCGATACAGACTTTTGAAACTTGCTAAAGGGTGCTACAGATGATGCAAAGCTCGCTTTTGTAAGTTGCTTGAACTAAATGTTATTTGATGATATTCTTTTTATGGGTCTTATAGGAGGTGAAGAGTTTAAACAATATTTTTTTTTTGTATAAGGTTAAATAAAATATTTTCTGATTTCTGAATAATCAACTGATTAAAGTGATACAATCACATGCAATACAGTCCTACTTTATTTATACGAACTATTAATAGACTTCGGCTTTCAAGTTCCTTGTCAACGTTGATAGTCTATTTTTGCTTACTTCTTTAGGTCACCTTTTCCCGTGCCAACATTTCCGTTCTGCGCCTTCCCGTCCACGATTCTATAACAACCGAATTTAGCTTAGTCTTCTACAAATGAGGCTGCCAGACGACATATATGTTAATAATAACTTTTCATATTAATAGAACTACAAGAGTACGCATACATACTTACAGTCACGCATTTTTCCCATACAAAGAGTACCAGAGACCCATACCCGTAGCTCACTTTTCGCCGCCACGAGAAACGAGACGTAACGAACCACGTCGGCGTCATTTTACGTCCAGTTTTGATTTGGCTAGTGACAAAATTATTACTCCCCATAGCGTTCTTAAGAGCAGTATAGTGACAACATTGTATATTATGGTATTATTCTGCACGAATAAAAGTTGTCCGTTCAATACCTTAGTCGCCGCTTACGACACCTTGGTCGGAAAGAAGTAGGTGCAATTCTACTCTGCCATACACCTATCGGCAAATACACAAGTGTACAAAACAGTTAAATACATTATTGAATGGACTCGATATACTTTTCATATACTTCATGTTCATCATTAATTTTTAAATAGTCTACTGCTGGACATAGACCTGAAATTGCTCGAACAAATTCCTCGCACTTTAGACGCTGCTGCCCGTTGCCGGTTCGCATAATTAACTCTAATTTTATAGTCTACTCTTTTATACTCTCTCGAAAATTGAAGGTTATATGATAGAGTTTCGTTGGATGAGACATAAATAAGTTACTTAAGATATACATGGAAAAAAAATAGAAGAATCAAAGATTTTTTTTTATTGTATAAAGTGACGAAACAAGCAAACCGTTCACCTGATGGTACTCGTAAGTGCGATGTCCGCCAACAACAAGTGCTGTGTTACCCAGAATATTTCTGTGTGACACCGCACTGCGCCCGTCACCCTGAGACATCAGGTCTTAAGTCTCAAATGCCCAGTGATTATGCTAGCTCAGAGTACACTTCAAACCGAAACACAGTAATGTTTGAACACTACTGCTTCACGGCAGAATAATTGGCCCTGGGGATGGTACCTACCTAGACGGATTCCTGCATAGGAATCCAACCACTAGCTTCCAGTATACATATTAATGTTGATGTTTATTTTGCATTTGGCAGTACTTCATTTAGACCTTGTCCACATACCCAGTTAATAAGTTATGACCTTTACTGTACCACGTTACCGTCACGCAACACCCCGATTTCTCAGGCTCAGCGATTATTTAAAAATACATTACGCCTGCCTTAATACATTTACATATCGTGAATCGCCTACTGTTGAGTACAAAATAAATGGTGTTTCGTTGCCTTCTCACTTCTTTCTAATTAAGCTGTGGAAATATATTAGATGGGATTAATCATAGTTGCACGTATTGTGGATAGTTTTGCTTTTTCAGTGAACGACGATAAAATATAATTAGAGCGATAAACCCAAGTAGTCCGACTTTGACTTATGACGAAAGTAAGTAACGAATTAAGCTATCGGTTCGGCGTAGTTTTTCGCTTTACTTTGACTCTAATAATAAAACACCTGGCTACAGACTTTTGTCTTGAGACAGTAAGGTACATTCGACGAGAAGATGTAACGCAGTTTCACCAACGCTGTAGCACTGTCGGATCGTAGATTGACCTCGGTCGGTTGAAACATTATCTTCGTCTCGTTTATTTCCATTTAAGGCATACCATTTGAGAGAAAATTTTGAAGTCACTATGCATAATGCGAAGATCCTTCAGCTATTAAGTCATTACGTTATTTTAATTTTGCCCAAGATATGCATGTGGTCAATGGTATTAAAGCCTTTTCGGAAACTGTCTTGATCGAGAGACGGAAAGTCGTCTAGTCAGTGTGGTAGGTGTTTCGTCATGACTCCCGAAAACAACAGTTTCATAAACAGTATTTCCTTCACCTTTTTTTTGGAGAACAAGACTTTCTCCTCTGTTTATGTTTTCCATTTCTTTTTATTCTACACTTTCATTTTAGCACCAACGTGAATGAAAGATTTGAACAACTTGTGCTGAAGATTGCTTGGGGCTGGTTTCCGGTACTCCATATCTATGAGCGTATGTTGCGTGAGCTACTGAAGAACCGGTTTTTTATCCGATTTCATAAGCTCATCTATTCAATCTCCACCCGGAGATTTTCTGTATATTAAGGAAGCTGAAAGTATTTTATTATATTCTACAACTTATTTACATATCATTCTTTGTTTTGAATAAACTATACTTAAAACCCCACACTTCCTAGAAACAGCTGATCACCCATCCCGATGGTAAAAAAGTACTTGATTACCGTAGCCTCACCCTGTCTTGGAACTTCAGTAAACCTCTACGATTTTCTGATTCCTCAGTGTACGTGCGTTTTATGTAGCAGGTCCAGTAGTTTTCGTTAGTAATGTTATAGTTTTGGGATTATACTCGTATTTCCCTTTGTCGACTTTTATAATTTTAACGAACCGTGGAGGTATGATAGAATATCTTTCGTAAATGTTATATGACTATTAGAAATGTTATAAATAAATAAATTTCGGGAAAAGAGGCGTGTTACTTTTAACCCCGCGGCAGGGGCTAGTTGTACACCACAAGGGGCAAATTGTTACAACAAAAAACTAACGTAATCTTCAGGTCAAGAGAACAATCATGGTTTATTTTTCTTAATTTAAATAAAAATAAAATATTATATCTACAATGTTTTACATAGCAGTCTTTTATCTCCTCAAAACGTAGATAGAGCCATGGCGAAATTAATTGAGTGTTCTATATTGTAACAATGGTGCTTTCGAGGTTTGAGTTATTAGTGAAGTCTGTTGGCAAGAAGTCATCGCCCTGAAATATTTCTTTATCAAATGGTATAATATCAGTATCTTTAATCCATTGATGATGTTCGCCGAATTCAGTGCCAAGGGTAAAGTTTTTTTCACTATAGATTTTTTTTTATTTAATAAAAGTGACAGAACGAGCAAAACGTTCACCTGATGGTAAGTGCAACGTCTGCCCATAACAAATGCTGTGTCACCCAGAACAGTGTGACACCACAATGCGCCCGTCACCCTGAGACATTAGTTCTTAAGTCTCATATGTCCAGTGATTACGCCAGCTCTCAGTGCCCTTCAAACCAAAACACAGTAATGTTTGCACACTACTGCTTCACGGTAGAATAACTGGCCCTGGGGTGGTACCTACCTAGACGGATTCCTGCATAGGAATTCTACCACCAGTAAGACGAGATGAAATATCGTGAATAGTAATGGTCTTTTTATTCTAGGTTGTAAAACAAAATTTACTAAAAAGGAAAATGTTACTAACCTGCGGTTTTGTCGGCAGCATGCATGGGCTCCTTTCACAAAAATGCTAGCGCCACTAGCCCCAGCGGCGTGCCGGCATACGGTAGCATGATCACTTGTCTCTTTCTAACGTCAATAAAGCGTTCTCTGCTTAGATGCTGTTGCTGCCTTACCCCTGTCACAACCAGACCCAGTCCCTACCATGGAGTACTTGAGCGAACCTTGTCTAGCAAATACATTAGAGTACCGGGTAAGCGAATCCCGAGCTAACGCTGTCTCCTCCTGTTGCTTCTGAGATACCGGTATCCTACCTTATAGTTCCTTATAGTTCCTCCCATTCCCTAACCCATGCCCAAAATAAAAGCTAGTGGTTACCGTGCCGATGGCTACTTACTCGTCACGTCTAGTTTCCTGCGGTGAAAAGTAGGCTACAGAGGTTGTCCCTGCCTACCCCTTACATAGGAAATAATCGTGACTTTATGTTTCTGTTTATATATAAATTTTAAAATATTTATTGTTGAAAACTGCGTTTACTTTAAACTGGTACTGCTACTATTCCAGATTGACATACATTTTCATACTAATAGTAAAGTTAACAAAATAACTTTCAGCCAGTGGAAATAGTTGATTGAATAAAATATATTCTATTCTTTTAAACAACTTAATCATGGATAATTGATGTGTGTGTGAATTGATAAAAAAACAATTGATGTTATCTATTCACAGTCACAACGTTCTAAATTAATAAACTAATTAGATAATGAGTAAGCATTGCAAAATCGCATTTCAATTACTTTATCACACTTTTTCGCTTAAACTTGTTGTAATAATTATTGTGTCTGCATTTTATGTCCTACGTGCATGTTAGGCGGTAGTTATATTGCTTTCAACTAGAAAAATACCTCTTTTAACATATCAAATTGAAGGCAACGACGTATTTAGTCGCGTGACCACTAAAGCGGGGTACAATTCAGCCGTTCACTTATACAATTATCGGTTATATGCTAACGCATTGAACGCTGGGCGCGTGATACTTTTAGTTATTTTGGAAATTATAATGATTTAGAATAGATTCAACGCTGTGTGTTGTAAAAAAAATATAACATCATTGCTAAATACAAAATAAAATAAAATCAATAAAAACAAAATAGAACTTTACTGGCCAAGTACAACGTATGGCAAACGCAGCATACTGTACGAAGGAGCACAACTATTTAATAACCTCCCACATGATATTAAAGATAGTGACACTCTTTGAATATTCAAGAGAAAACTTGTTGTGTCAATGTTAAACTTGAAAAAAAAACATACTTAAATTAATAGATATACGTAGCCTACCACATTGTCTTCTAAACTCTGGAAAAAAAACCATATCTAATTCAAAAATGTATTTTCTCTAAGAGAATTATATATTTGTATGAGAAAAATAAAGATCTTTTAACCCAAATTATTATGTATTAATGTATGGAATAATGTAGTAAGATACACTATATCGATGAGTATTATAGGTTAACTTTTAAATTGAACCTATGTCATATTATGAAAAATAACATTTTTCAATCCCTACCAACCTTACCCGCGCCAGATATAACGCTCACGTGATAAAATAGGATGTAGGCTACGATGCAGCGTTAGAGACGGGAAGAATCATCATCCACCACAATTCTGAATATAAGTTTGTATATTTGCATAAATGTTAGTTCCAGCTGGGATTCCAATCGTTTTGAAAACAAGACCACGTGGTCGCCAATTACAACAGTCACTACGCATTTTTTTTATCATCATGATGGTCTCATTGAGCCCGAAGGCTTTTACAACTGGATTGAAAGGTTGAGCTGAGGGCGCTTAGCCGAGATCTTTATTATGGGTAACTAGCGCAAGGGCTCCCGAGGGGGGACCTCGGCTTGGACTGGACTGTTACCCTGTAAGTACACGCATAAGTAAGCTGACTCGCGGATCCCCGGGAGGGCCGAACCACGGCTCGATCAGTTACTTCAATCGGGAGGATGTTTTTTAAACATCTCAATTTACCACCAATTCGAAATGCATAGAATCTGGAGAAGAGATGGCGCAAGGAACTCCTATAACGCTTCGAGTCGTAATTACAGATAAAGAAAACCAGCGGTATTGCGAGTGATTAAAATGTACGCTAAATTGATTGTGTATGTATGTATGTGTGTGTTAGAATGTGTGAGAATCCGGTACAACCATTAAGCTTGAGAATTAATCTATAGCCGAGACTACATGTTGGCACCGCACTGCTGCGGCGATCCTGTCCTCGGGCTTACCGTTGGTATTCCTGAGAGCAAAGGTGGAAACATCGTCGCCGTTGAAGACGGCGGCGAAGTGACAGACTAGACCTAAGTCGCTCTCGTCGACGGGTCGACTCGCAACGGGGATGATCGGTATGTTCGGCGAGGCCGAGGTTATAATCAACGTGGTGTTCGTTAGTTTTTTCCATACGGAGGGCATAGGGATTAGGGCGAGTGCTTATCGGGCCGCGGGACTTTTGGATTTCGGCGCCTTAGGGCAGCTGAGGTCGTTGGCCGTGTGGCCTTCTGTGTTGCAGAGAACACTGAAGGGTGAGCCAAAGTCTGCTAACAAAGCTTTGTCCTTTAGTCTAGGAAAGTTTGAGGTAGCGTGATCGCCTAGGCATTTAACGTGCCTTGTTCGTACGTAACAATTGAGAGTGGTCATAAAGCTGACGTTTATGGCATTGAGAAGAAGGGCCGTTTTTTAACAGGGGTTCAACTGTTAGCCCCGAAAGTTTACAGCTAGTTTTTAGATTAAAAATATGTTTTCCGGCTGGGGCAATCTTAAAGGCCATGAGTACCATGTTGCAGGGCGTCTTAGTGCGGCCGCTTTACAACCGGTGAACGGACAGGAGCAGAGGTTTTGTGCGAGCAGGTCAACTTTTATCTACTCGACGGTGATTTCTTTTGAGAGGTTCTTTAGAACCACCCGAAGTAGACGTTCTTCATGGTGTATAGACCGTTTGATTGGAGAAAGCTCGATACCTTCCGATAGGCTTCTGACGTCACAAACCGGAGCTTGGTGCCGTCTGTGGTAGAGATCCCGTTGTAAGGGATCTTGTTGGATAAGGCCGATAAGACTTCCGACCATTTAATTGGCCGGTCTGCTGCAAAGTGGGGGCTTGCTGTGAAGCGGCGGGAACTTGCTGTGAGGCAGTTTGGTTTTGCCGTGAAGCGATAGGGATTTGCTGTGCGGCGGTGGGTGTTTGCTCTCAGGCGGCGGGTGTTCGCGGCAGACAGGTGTTTGCCGTGAGGCGGCGGGTGTTTGCTTTGTAGCGGCGGGTGTTTGCCGTGAGGCGGCGGGTGCTTGCCGTGAAGCTGCGTGTTCTTGCCGTGAGGCTGCGGGTTCTAGCCTTTATAGCCTTTTATCTTTTATTAAACTAACAAAAATATATTATGCAATATATTTCACGTCATATGAATCTGGCTCTCGGTGGAAGGGTAAGGGCCTCGAAATCTGCTTTAAGTTGTTGATGTGTCATTTGATTGAACGGATTTTTCTTGTCGATTGTGATGGGTAGCGGAGAGGCGGTTTTTTTCGCTTGTTTTTCGACTTCTCCACAAGGGTGAAGCCGGAGTCGGGCTGAGGAGGATCGCATTAAATTTCGAAGTCCGTAGACGAAGATGTTTCTTCTTCACCTGATATAGACATGGCCCTACAGGGGGGCCTGGAGAGTGCCTCAACGGCTGAGACGATCGCCGGGACTGCTGTTAGCTGGCGGAATAACTCCGGGTGCGACGTCTGGTGCTCGAGAACTGCGTTAAAGAACGCGTTCATCTTTAACTATCTTCTAGAACTACTATTTTTTTATGGAGAAGTGGCCGCCGGTGGGATGCCATGGTGTGTGACCTAACTTCCCATGCTGTCGGGTATAGACAGGGAGGATGGATGTATAGGTGTGTATCCCTAGTGCGTCCAAGCGTAAATCTTATTTTGCACACTTTTGGATGTGTCCTTAAAAATAATGACAACTACGCGGGGATTTAGTCCAATCGAATTAGTCTACGTTGACTAGGGCTCTACCCAAGGCCAATTTTTTTTGACCAACGCGTGACCTAGTACCTGACTTCCACGCCGCGTTTCTTTGGTTCAAATCCCAGCTGGAGCCAACATCCAACCAATTATTTGTTTTTGCACAGAAAACAAATTATAGGTTTCGTATCTGGTTGCGTCGTGTATGTGAAATTGATATTTGTAGATCCTCCAGTTTTTGTTTACGATATTATAATACCTTGCGTAGTAGTAAATTTGTAGAGAGCCAAAAAAAAAAAATCCATGTTTGTAATCAGATTAGAACATAGAATTTATTTTTATTCGTAGCTGCAAAAACTATTAAGTTAAATATCAGTATCATAAAAAGTATGGTACTATTTTTAAGTGGGCTATGCCTACCCGTTTATATGTGAAAAGGCGTGACTAAAAATATATGTATGATGGGTATCATAGCATCTTCCTAGAACATCTGAATAAAAGAACTGCGGTTTCCAACCCGCCTGCCAAGCGTAGCGACCATGGATAAGTGCCCCCAAAATGAGACCTACAAACTTTTGTTGCAATCCATGGGGGAGGCATATTTTCAGTAGTGGACTATTGATACATACATACATAAGATCACGACTGTATCCCATAAGGGGTAGTCAGAGACTGAGCACTCACTGCAAAAACAGATGACTGCCACAATCCGCGTTTCACCAAAAAAATATAATGCACTTGGTGTGATAGGTGGTGAGCCCATCGCCACCATGCGCTGTTGGGTGCACAGTGCAGTTTAATTCCTTACTCGCCTTTTACGAGATCCAACGGATGAGATGGAGTGGTAGTATTCTTTTAACGAGCCGCCACCACACGGCTATTTGGACTATTGATATGCTGAAATGATAATGATGATGATGATATTTATGATTTTTTTTTATTATATTGTTCTTTGATCAATTACAATACGAAAGCTTTCTTTACTTTGGTATTGTCTATGTTACCTTTATTTGTCTTAATTAAAAATGTTATTTTTTGACATGATATGTGATGCAACTATTAAATAAATAGTAACGACTATATAATCCATTTCCTTGATTTTATATAGATAAGGAAAGATGAACTAACCATTTTCCTGGTTCAAATCTGCAATATTTTTTCTTTCGTGGTAAGTTATTTATGCCCATACGTCAAGATTTATGAAGACAATGCCGAAGCCGAAAGATTCAGCCTAAGCAAAAGGAGGCCTGCCGATAATACTTAGTGGCGGAGCGGAAAGGAATCGATGATTGCGGGTTCTCGTGGTCAGAGTCCCTAACTACTACACCGCGTGTCCTTGGTTCGAATCTAAGCCGGAGTCAAATTTGTGCAAAAAACACAAATAGTTCATTTTCAGTTCTGGTTGTGTTGTGCGGTTCTGGATAAATGTCTCTAACTGTTGTATACATAGACTGTTCTGTACTGCGGTCATTCTTAACACACTATTATTAGCTTGCCCTGTATGTATTAATTAACTGGTGGTAGGATTACTATGCAGGAATCCGTCTAGGTAGGTACCACCGCAGGAAAAGTTATTCTGCCGTGTAGCAGAAGTGTGCAAAAATTACTGTGCATCGATCTGAAAGGTACTGAGAATCATTGTAGTCATATGAACTTAAGAAATTACTTAAGAACTTAAAAATATTTAAGATCTGATGTCTCAGGGGGACGGGCGCAGTGTTGTGTCACATAGAAGTATTCTGAAGGACTCGGCATAGTAGCACAGCAGTGAACGTTTTGCTCGTCTCGTCCATTTCTCGTATAAAAGAAAATCCAGTAAAATTTTCACGCACTTCCAAGCATCTAAATAACTTGAAATTTTGTACTCGTATTAGGAACCTATGACAATATAATAATTTTATGACTATAACTTAAGTTTAAGGGATCATAAGCTTACTGCTGTTCAAGTGTATTTTTTAGTTTTTATAAGAAATAATTTATGATAGAGACAGGTGTGGTGACGTTGGCTCGCTCACATATGCAAAGCTTGAAAGTACCGTTTGGAAGTGGAGTATCGAATATTGTATATTTGGTATCATCGAAGGTTGATGGGGATCATAGCGGCACTTTTAATTAACAACCAGAGATCAACACTATAAGTTAAATTGATCTTTGTCCGTCCCCTGTTCAACCAAAGGAAACACTATTGAGGTCATTCACTATAGTGGTAAGGTCTTCGTAAGTAAATAAATAATTCAAATTCGATTTACTTTATTTGTGAAGTAGTTGAAAGCTCTTTTTAATGGAATAAAGTGGCGAGAAGCAAATCGTTCACCTGATGGTAAGTGCAACGTCTGCCTAAACAACTGTTGGGTCTTCAACGGCCAAGTTCTTTACGATCTTGATCCACTGGCCCTGCGAAGAGACATCAGCGTCTCTTTGCATTTCTTATCATGTTTACTTAGGAGTTCATTGTTAATTGTAGTTGCGGTTTAACACAAAATTCCATCCACATCACCTTGATGGTTGGCATTCCAGTACTGTACGCTTTTCTAAGAATTTCTTGCCCGGCTTCTTAGTGGACTTTTCTGACGCAAGCAGTTTTTCGCATCGATACCACTGAGAAATCTTAAAGAAAAGGTCTTATTCTTTTTCCATAAGCCGGCAACATACCCACAATTCCTCCGGTATTGCGGATGTTCATGGCCAGCGAGTAAGTGGATTCTGCTTCCTCCGATATGAATAAATATATGTTGAAAAATCATTTCACTAGTTTACTGCTGAACATATTCCTTTGGCTTTCCCCATAGATTGTCACGAAACACGTAGGTTTGTAGTTCTAATTTTAGAGGAATTTTGTAATAGCTGCCACGCTTGGCAGACGGGTTGGCAACCGCAGTTTATTTATTCAGATGTTTCAAGAAGATGCTCCTGCCCATCTCCTGGTTTTCGTTTTCCCTCTATCGACTTTTACGACACCCAGAGGACGAAATGGGATGGTAGATGTTTTTAAGCTGCCACTACACGGGTTCTATAATTTAAATTTCAATATATATTTAATTTATTATAAGCGTTCCAAATTACAATAGAAATTGGCAAATTCCTAAGGTGTCCATTAAATGCATGTTATTGTTTTCACGAGTGACCGAAGTAATGTTTTCAATCAAATATTTTTTTTTTTATACGAAAATTAATTTCCAGGCCTACAGGACCATAAAAGTAAATAGAAAAAGTTATATTGCTTTATCATCGCTCATCATATTTGAGCTTGGCTTATTCTGTTGAAAAAAGCTGCAATTCCCACGTGGACGAACTTTTTCGGCACAAATTTGTCCCAAACGAGATAAATAGGGGCCTCTCGGACGATACAACGCTCGCGTCATGAATATAAACAGTAAAATTAGGAGGAGAAGCGAGCGCTATATGATATGATATACAGCATTCGCGTCTAATTTAATTCTACTCGTTGAATTTAGTACGGCACACGAAAGCGATGTAGTTTTTGTACACAGGTATATTTCATGTTAATAAATCATTCCGGTAGTATCTAAAAATGATTTTGAGTAAAATCGAAAAACCGATCGACGAACCGAAGGTTATAATCATATATATTTAAATATGCTTTATAATATTTTATGATTTACAGAACAGCCAATGGAGCTTTAACAATAATGGGCCGATCGTTTGTTTTCATTATTTAAAGAAAATTTTGCAGTTCAATACGGTTTTGTTAAAATCAAAGGAAGCCATTGTCGCAATTTGTTTCACAAATGAAATTGAACCGTGAAACAAAGAAGACGGATTAACGTGAAAACGTCCAAGTAATTGTGAAAAATGCGAATCCTTCTATCGGAAAAATAAAGATTTTATCGCAGACCAAAATCTACGAATTCAATGATTTTAAAATATATGCTTTAAAATTAGAATCATTGGATCTCTTTTCGATTTTCACAATAGAACGTTGGATGTAATATTTTCAATATGGTAGACGAATTATAAACATTTAGGTGCCGCATTTGTAACTAAATCCGGTCGAATTGTATATCTCGCAGAATAAATTATGAGGGTGGGCTATTTTCTCTCAGCAGTCCAGTTAAACTTTAATTAAGCTTCATTCAACTGAAATGGGCACAAACATTTAGAAACTCCGAAAGCAACCAAGTAGGCTGGTACCATTTGAGGCTCCCCATATTTATAATTCTAAACGTTCGCGATCGGATTGTAGAGAAAGGTTATGGGTTGAGCATTAGTAGGAAAGCTTCATTATGAAAGTTCAATATAGTGTGGTTATGTCCGAGTACACAGTCATGATATAAGTTATGTACATACATCATTTATTATTCCATAAAAATGGTGCTGCGATAAATATAATTAATGATTAAACAGGTTTCCACTACAGAGAGGTTATAATAGTAAAACTGCATAGTACGAGTAATACATATATACGAAAGCATTGCAATCCCTTAATTATTTTAAGAACAAAAAAAAACATGTTATATTACTGTTACCATTCAGGTAATGGAATGAAACATTTTTTTTAACACAAGTTCAGATTAAGCATCAATAAAAACATTATTAATATTTTTTTATTTGATGAACTGACGAGACGAGCGAAACCTTGACCTGATGGTACGTGCAATGTCCGCAAATTCAAATTAAATAAATAATACAAAACAAAGTCTTGTTAGTTACACCTTTTACAACTCAAGAACGGCTGAACCGTCATGATGCTAAGCGCAACATCGCTCCAAACAAATGCTGTGTCATACATAACATTTCTGTGTGGCACCACACTGCGCCCACATCACCTTGAGACATCAATAGGTCTCACATGCCCAGTGATTACACTAGCTCTCCGTGCCATTCGATTCGAAACACAATAATGTTTGTACACTATTGTTGGCCAGGGGTGTGGCACTCGCTACATAGACGGATTCCTGGATATGAATCCTACCACCAGTATATATATATACATATTGAAAATGCAACGCTAAGTTCAAGGTGTTATTTCTGACAACGGTGGAGTGCTCCGTTTGTTAATTAATTTGATTCCCTTAAAATCAAAAAGTCGCGTTTTTGGTAGGTCACGCTTTAATTTGTTTACTCTTTTTCACTGTAACATGTTTCGAGTGGCATCTTAAATAATAGACATAGACTTTATTCGGCGCACACAATACAGAAACCATACAGAGAATGCAAATAAAATATATATATATATATATATATATATATATATATATATATATATATATATATATATATATATATATATATATATATGCAGTACAATAAAAAAGAAGAAAGAAACAAGATCTGTTAAACACGGAAACAATAGTGACGCTGTATTTCATCATTTTAAGTGGAGTCACTACGTAAGCGTGCAACAAATACAACTAAGTGAACAGAATGATAAAAATAATATATATATATATACACATATATATATATATAAATATAAATATATATATATATATATATATATATATGACAATATAGGAGAACCTAAAAAACGATAAATATCAATAAAACCTATCTGATGAAATATAATGTTTTTCCCGACACATTCAATGGATGGATTGAAAAATTTGGAAAATATATATGTATATACATAATACATAATTACATTAAGAGCACATGTAGGTAGGTAGGTTGCGTTTAGCAAAAGGTATTGCGTTATGTTTTTGATATTAGTAGATATTCTTTATATTGTGTTTGAAAGTATGAGTGTTCCTTAAAATCCGCAATGGTGATGGAATATTGTTCCAGCACCGCGTGGCAACATACTTAAAACTCCCACGGAACGAGACAGAACTGTGCAAGTGAACTCGAAGAATGTCATTTTTTGAAGTTCTCATGCGATCAGCAGCCGGCCATTCTAGTGTTTCATATAGGTATTTAGGTCGCTCATTTTTTATAACGCTAAAAAGCAATGTCGCCAGATGTAGTTCTCTACGAAAGGCCATTTTAAGCAAGTTAGCGTAGTTTAAAAATGGGGTAATGTGTGTACGAGGTGGTATATTAAAACAAAAGCGCGCGCAAGCATTTTGGACACGTTGGATTAAACAATCTGTCCTTGCTAATATTCGTGGGCCATAGATGGTATCGGCGTAGTTATAATAAAAATATACACAGCCTACCAAGGTTCTACTGCTGAGCATAAGTCTCCAATTGTTTCTGGCAGGGATTAAGACCCTGGAAGGGTCAGCTACGCTGTTCCAATGCGAGTTGGCAGACTACGCATGTCATCGAAATATTTTTTTATTCTCAGACTTATAGGTTTTTTCAATATATATTCATTTACTGCCGAACATGTCATACATTAGTACTTCAAATTTCAATTTACAAATTATTGAATTTCACAATATACCATTAGATTGAATACCAGACTCCTGAGCTACTATGGTATCCAATTCTAATTACAGTGTCACATCTCTTATTTCTGTATAGTATTAAATAAAATACGTAAAATAATAGTGCCGAGTGCACAATAGACAAAAATTTCGACATCAATAAAATATTATTTTCATAGAAGATCGGAAGAGACACTTGAGTCTGCCGTCCGGCACTGGCCTCGAAGACTGAGAGAATTCAAGTTATATTATCACCATTCTACATTTATTGCCACGATAGACGATTCGAAAACTTATTTCATTGTATATAGAGAGAAGAAGGCAGTAAACTTAGCGTTGGATAAGTAGCGCATTTGGCAGGCGCCCAGAGATTTGGAACGTTCAGAAGACAAATCATTGGGAGAAAACAGATTCGCGCTGCCTATGCTCCAGACGCTGTCTTCCATATGTGGGAAATATTGCTATTTATTATCATCAAAATTTATAAGCGGAGTCAGAGGGATAAACACGTTGAGGAAAAAGAAATAATAGATACTATATTTTATTTGTTGTAAATGGATTTAGATACGAATATCAACAAAATTGACGTTTATTCAATAATACGTTTTGTGTGAATGTTTCTAAACAAGGAATTAGCGTCAGCTTGTGTTTATAATACAATTTTAGGTAGCATATCCCGGCTGTGCTTATCAAATTTGTAAAACTTAAATCTTTACATATATATATATATATAAATACAAAGAGACGATGAAAGGAAATCTGTCTTTTTATGTAATGGAGACCAACGATTTCTCTGTAATATATCTGGCTATAAATAGTCACTGTAGCTCTAGTAGATACAAAATGCGGCAGTGTTGTCGCCACAGATCTATGTTGAAATACGTCGTTATTAATATATTCTTTTACTCAAACATTACTAGCTGGCGTTTGAGAGTTGCATGACGCATCATACATACTTTGGTATTTCATTATTAATGAACTGCTGTAAAAAGCATGTAATTACGTAAAAATGGCAGATAGAACAATAAAAATGCAACGAAAATTTTTACATATACCTACTCTGATCACTAGGCTACGCGGTCGACCAGGAAAGTGAGGTTAAATTTTTTTACATCGTTAATTTTAATACTATACCATTGTCAGTTAAAGCAGGTTGCCTTTAAGCTGCAAGAAGTTATTGTAAGTTTCTAACTCATATACGTATGGCTAAAGACAGAAATATCTAAAATATCCACTCGGAATACTGACTTTATAACGGGGCATTAGGCGGCAGGAAATACGTACCCGCGAAACATCAGGGTCGCGAAAAGTCAAGATAGCTTTTTTTCAAAGAACACGGCATAGTATATCAGACAGTTGACGACCTCGTGGCCCAGTGGTTAGAGTACCTAAAAGCTATAAAAATCTGTTGATAGTATGTTTTTGTATCAATAAGGATTTCTAGATTTTTTAATAACAGTGTATTTAATTGTTTCAATATGAAAAATTTGAAAAAAAAATATTATCGATTAATTTTATGTGTATTTATAAAACAAACTTATGGAATATACTTTCATGTTCCTTAAATTTTATTCGAACATTCCACTGATTCTATCTCGTCTAGGTAGGTACCAGGGCCAGTTAGTCTGCCATGAAGCAGTAGCGTGGAAACATTACTCTGTTTCGATTTGAAGGGCACTGAGAGCTAGTGTAATCACTGGGCATATAAGACTTAAGAACTAATGTCTCAGAGTGACGGACACAATGTGTGTTGTCACACAGAATTGTTCTGGGTAACAGCATTTGTTATGTGCAGACCTTGCACTTACCATCAGCTTTTTTGCTATAAAAATGGCTTCTGTGGTATTGCCAGTTTTTACAGTTTAATAGTAAACGTATCTCGCATCGACGATAACTTTTTTTACGAACAGAAAGGTAACGTAATTAATGAAATCATGTATGAACATACTGCGATTATTATCGTCAGTGGTAAAAAAAAACCAATAATATCATTAAATACATAGCCCAAATTTCGCGCTAGGCTAAATATTTATTTTTGCTAAAAATAGTTATTTACTAGTGATACTACTTACGATAAAGAACCAATAGATGAAATAAGTATTAATTGTTACACTTTTAAACACGTATTTGTTGTTGACCGCGCGGCCTAATGTTTAGCGTACCTGACATCTACGCCGCGGGTCCTGGGTTCGAATCCCAGCCGGAGCCGACATTTGTGCAAAACGCAAGTTGGTTTTCGGGCGGGTGTTGAGTATGTGAAATATATGTCTGTTAAACGCATCCACGATACAGGAGAAATCCTACTGTGGAGCATCGTTTTGTTTTGCAAAAAAAAAAAAACTGCTGTGCTAACTAAACTAATTTCATACGAATAAAACATCAATTTAATATATATTTATAAGACAGTTTTCGTACAGATCGAACTGCATTCAACAATAACGAAGAAAATACTATGTAGGTAATATAGATTTATACTTAGTTAAACAGTATTGTTTTTAATCGTTCACAATAGAATGAAAGCCAGCCATCGAACGAAATGAAGTCATTTTACAAAACAACACGCAAACATTCAGTCTGTGATTAAGTGCCATTAACATAAAAATGCCGGTTGTGAATGTTTTAAGGTACAACATTAGAATCACGAACTAAGGAGTCTGACTTTATATAATGTACATTAATTGGGTCATTAATTATTCATAAAAGTTCGAGACAATGCTATTTCTTATCAAACTGTTCAGCATTATGTAACAGTAAAGTAAAATGTGAAGGTCTGTTTGTTGATGTATAAGAAAGGCTAAAATCACTATTATCTCATTCTTTTTAACTTTATTGATGTGGTAGATAAAAACGGGAAAGGTCTGGATCACAAACTGTAATGCTATATTGAAAGGAATAATATTGTGTTACAAATAATAAAAGAATATTCCTCATTTAACTATGAATACCATAGAGTAAAAAATAAATTATAAGAACTATCTGTTGAATTATTTACCAACACATAAAAAATTATACATACATACATAAGATCACGACTGTATCCCATAAGGGGTAGTCAGAGACTGGGCACTCACTGCAAAAACAGATGACTGCCACAATCCACGTTTCACCAAAACAATATAATGCACTTGGTGTGATAGGTGGTGAGCCTATCGCCACCATGCGCTTTTGGGTGCACAGTGCGGTTTAATTCCTTACTCGCCTTTTACGAGATCCATTGGATGAGATGGAGTGGTAGTATTCTTTTAACGAGCCGCCACCATTATGGATGTTATGGAAACTACTCCTAGATATATACGAGTATGTTAAAGTTTCTAACTAAGAAAGTACTTACAAATTGGCACTATGATCTATTTACTTTTCGCAATGGATGGAAACAACCTAAACATACTGTAACAGCCCTTGAACCAATTAAGAAAGGCTCGGTAAGTAATACAATTACTACCATAAAGGTAAAATTATTTGATCATGTGTTATAGCCACAATATTATACACATAAGCTACAAAACGTTGTTTGGTTTTTTTTTTCTCATAAAGTACACGTGTGCCTTATTTTCTAATAAATTAAATAATTTTAATCTGAAACAGTATCGTTAATATTGTAAAAAGGATTATTGCATAGCATTTACGTGCTATTTTAATTAAAATAATGTGCAAGATTTTGCGGACGTATGCTACACTGACGCTTCTCAAGAACTTCGATACAAATTGGAATCTCTCTGCAACTGTATACGATTCATGTATGGCTTACGTAAATACGACCATATTTCCACTTTTCGTTCTCAGCTAAAACTTCCTATCACTTCCCGTAGGTCTTTCAGAACACTGTACCTTGTTTTCCATCTTACACGATCCATTTGTCTCTGCATATCTAAAAAGTAAATTTCAGTATCAGAGTGACTCTCATGACCGTTGTCTCCGTTCTGCGGATAATTCCACTCTTCACGTTCCTTTCTGCCGTACCAGCTATCTTTATATTTATTTTACTTCACACGCTGTAAGACTCTGAAATCAGTTACCAACCAACATACGGTTGGCTAAATCCAAGGCTTGTTTCAAACGCCTTTTCTAGGAGCATTACTTAACCATTAATTAGTAATTTCTCATATTTTTGAGTACTACGAGTACTTCTTTCATTTCATTTTACATTACTTATTTTATATATTATGATCCTCATACATAGTTTCAGTTCAGAACCTGTTAATATTTATGTTGTATGTATGTTTGCGTATGTATGTATACATTTGAGCATGTATCTGTACAATGAGCCATAATTAAGGCTCATTGTAGTAAAGTCTTCGTCGTATTGACTGTAATTATTTTGCCATTAAAGCAGCCCACAAGATTTCCTAGCTATTTCTCTTAGCTTTTCTTACATTTTCAAGACGATGAAAGATTCTTTCACTTCAATTTCATTACTAAAAAAAATTACAAAAAAATAATTAAAAATATTATTTCTATATTATATTACCTAAAGAAGTTTCAAAAAAGACAGTGTTAAAAAAACCATTCATTTATATATATATATATACATACATATATATCAATGTACGAGTATGTGTATATACATGGATATGTATGTATAAATGTATTTAGTAACTGTGCATTTTGAAATCGGATTGTTGTCTTGTTTCCTTTCACTTATTTGTTTATTTTTTTTCTTAAATTATTTTGAACCTAGGCACTAAGCACCCTTAACATGTTCTCTGCTCAACTCAAAGGTAGACTGGTAGAGAATGCCTCAAGGCATTAGGTCCGCCTTTTCGTACACTTTTTGTGCAAATAAAGTTTAAATAAATAAATAATCATTAAAATTATTTTAGTTACGGATTAACTGTAACGTGAGCAACGAACTTTTTGAAAGGTCCCGCAATCATGACGTAGTATAAAAAGCTATCAGAGCTAATTGTGTGCCAACGAAAGAGAATTTCGATGGAAAGTACAGATTACCCCCCGATAAGACCCCATTATCGTAAACTTGGAGCATTCCAACAAAAACTTTGTACACACGGCCCTATATTTAACAAGTTCTTAACGAGTTTTACTTTATTTTATTTTCGCGTGTTAGTATTTAGCGGGTGTTGTGGGCAAGTTTCCACAACTTTACACTGATATTGTCGGGCTATATAATAATCATAAGTTAAATGGACTTTATTACTGTAACAATAATTTTGACCCCTAATTAAATTTTACTGTTACGTTTCAATGGAAATTTTTGACGCTTCTTATCGAGTACAGCTGTAAACGTACTTTATCGGATAACTGTATTTTATAAGGCAAAATCACAGAATAAGTTTCGTGTACATTGTAAACAAATAAGAGACTTTTCAGCGGGTGCTTTGGTAGCAGCAATAAAATTCAGAACGTGATGTCGGCTCTGGAGACTGATGGCGCAACAGCGGCGTTGTTCGAGAACTTTCCATTGTACTTTAAAATTGTACTTCTAGCGGGAATTATGTAGGAAATTTATCTTTGGCCGTGTTAGTTCTTAAGAATATTGCCGCTTTACTTTAAAACTCTAAGTTGCTTTTGTAATAATGTAATTGTCAACAAATTGATGTCGAACGTTTTAAAGAAAAAACTATTTTAAAACGCATTTATTAAAAAGAAAAGAAGCAAAAAAATTAGAAGAAAGCAATAAAACATATTACGAGACCCTAAAGTTTATGCATTGATACATATTATACATCGATAAAAAAATCCATATTTATTTTTTTACTTTACAATGAAAATTTCATAATACGTTTCACTAAAAAAAACAGATTATACGCTGTAGCAAAAACATTTAAAGATTTTTTTTATTATTAAATTAATTGACGACACGAGCAAAACTTTCACCTGATGGTAGGTGCAATGACTGCCCATAACAAATGCTGTTTCACCCAGAACATTTTTGTGTGATACTATACTGCGCTTGTCACCCCGAAAGAATAACAGACCCATCCCCTATCATATTCCTTAGAATACCAAATACCTTTATCGAAGATAGATGTCTACAGGTTACAGTGATCCTTCATGTAGATTGTGGGTTCTTTAGTGACTTTAAAAATATTTAGTTATATATAAAGTTATTTTTATAGATAACTAGCTGATGCCCACGACTTCGACCACGTGGATACAGGTTTTTTAAATATTCCGTGGGGACTTTATGATTTTCCGGGATAAAAAGTATCCTATGTCCGTCTCCAGGACGCAAGCTATATCTGTGCTAAATATCGTTAAGATCGGTTCTGCGGTTGAGCCGTGAAAAGGTAACAAACAGACAGAGGGACAGGGAGAGTTACTTTCGCATTTATATATTAGTATGGATATTGAAACTGGGTTTACTGAAATTATTTTCCAAAAACATTTAAAAAAAAAGTAGACTCAAACGTATATTAATTATTTCTGTATGCAAATTAGGATCGAAAAACGTGCATATGCATTACATGAACGAAAACCGTTTTATGCAAATTTAAGAGAAAATCGGCCATTGAAATCACTGTACCTCCTTGTTTGCTACAACAAAGGATTTTACATAAATGTTTCGTCGCTAAAATTATAAGGAAAAAAAATGTATGTCAAATTATTTGCTTCTGTTGTTATAAATAGAAGTAAGCTATTTTTCCAATTTACAAAATATATATTTTTTAGATAACATTGGTTCAAAAAAGAACATGGATGGTTAGATTAATATTATAAAATTATTTTTTTTATACTAAACGAATTTTAAATTTTTCACATCATCATTATTAAGTAGCTAATAAGCTGTTTAAGGACGGCACAAAGTAAGGACAGTAAAAAAGATATCAATGAGTCGATAATGACTCGTTCACATTACAATTACACATGCATATTTTATAAGCGGAAAAAGGAACGGTGTTTTTTTAACTAGATTTAAATGCACAAAGAAATTTTGTCAAAATTAAAAAAATACATCACTTAATACAAAAATATCTATAAATTCCGAAAAATACGCGAGTGACCTGGGTTCGATTCCCGGTGCCGGCACCACTAAAATTGTTAATTGTAATTTTAAGTGCTGATTTACCACGAGCTTGGCGGTGAAGGAAAACGTTGTGAGGAAACCTGCATGTCTGAGAAATAAAAAATATTTCGAAGACATGTGAAGTCCGCCAACCCGCATTGGAGCAGCGTGGCGGATTCTTCCTAGCTCCAAAAACCCTCTCAGAAATGAGAGGAGGCCTGTACTCAGCAGTGAGACATTTATTGGCTGAAACTTTACTTTTTTTTAAACAATGCAAAGTTAAGCCTCAGTCAATAAATGTCTCACTATATGCACAGGACTCCTCCAATTCGGAAAAGTCATATGTGAAAATAAATATATAATTAAAATTATCGATAAATTTAAACTATCGCTTAAAGGTTTTAGACGATTGCATTCCAACGTTCGATAGTCGCGTTAGTGTCAGGGTTGTGAACAGTGTAAAGTAAGAGAAATTAATAAGAGAAGTGAAGAAACGAAAGTGAGGAAACTAGAAACTTCCAATATTTGGATACTGCTCTGTTTTTCGCCTCTGCATATTAATCTTGCAGAATTTAGTCTTCAAAACGGATCACCTTAGACATAAATTTAAAAAAAATCTATTTATACCTTTGTTGGTAAATCTTTAAAATTAAAATCCGTCAAAGATCCCTGAGTTGTTGTGATCTTCTGGATCTTTTAAATACTTGTTTTTTTTTTTATCTCGAGCAATTTAAAACGCAGTATTTAATTACAATTCAAATCAATAGCTCTAGTTTATTGTGAAAATGAGCTCCTTTTAATCCATAAATCTTTACCCGCTTAAGTACATTCACATATCTGTAGAAAAGGGGCAGTTTTCAATGCTTTAAAAATCATAAAATTGTTAATAAAATGCAAACTGAAACTATGCTCATTAATAATCATCATCATCATCATAGCAGCCTATCACTAATTCACTGCTGATGAACATAGGCCTCCCCCAAAGATTGCTACAAAAGATTGTAGCTCTCGTTTTGGGAGGATTTTGCCATAGTTGACTCGCTTGGCAGGCGGGTTGGCAATCGCAGTTTGTTTATTTAGATGTTCCAAAAAGATGCTGCTGCCCATCTTCTGGTTTTCATTTTCGGTCTGTCGACTTTTATGGCACCCACGGATTAAGATGGGGTGGTAGATTCTCTTAAGCCTCCACACGGCGATAACTAAAGAAAATAATGAACGTTGATGATTAATAATCGACGATAATTTTTTATTACACTTATTTCTAAAAAAAATAGCTCTGAGATCTTCATATTATACTTTTAATATGTCTTTTAATTATTATTAAGTAAACTATTAATCACAGTAATTTTATTAATTAAACAATGTATAAACATTTTCATAATTAACATAAAGAAACACGAACTGCCTTCACATTTAATCACAATCAATAAATATAAAACAGTTGACAAATTAAACACAATATTTTAATTAGTTACTTATAAAACAATGAGAACTTTCGAAGTTCAAACTAACTAGCTTATTAAGATAAAAAATATAATTTTTATAAGAACAATGAATCTAAACGGAAAACTACTTCATCTGCTGTCTGTATTTTTATCAATGAAGTAAGCTTTTTTTTATAAATACAAGGGTATTAAAAGCATTATCAGATGACTTCTTCGATTTCTAATCTTTGCAACAAGTTCCCAGATAACGAGAAAACCGGTTAATTTTCAACTGATGTGGACTACACTGCTGTTAAAGCTTTAAAAAAAATTCAACGTTCCATAATTATGTTTTCTCGTATCAAATGAGGCCAGATTTCGCGAGATTCTTGCTTCGAGAGATCTCTACTAGAAACTTCATTATACACAATTTAAAGAAGTGTTTAGTTTAATGATTTGCTGTTAGATATCTTACTACTATAATAAAGGTGGAGAGTTTGTATCTTTGAATGCGATAATATCAGGAAATATCATTCTGATGAATAAAATGGTTTTATATTAGATAGCCTGTTTATTTGTACAGGTTTGGCGGATAATGTTGCCAAGGAAAAGGGTAGCTAACCGCCAGATCAAATGGTCTGATCTGGGGAGTAGTCTCCTCCGACAAGTAATATTTAGATGCTGTATATATAGTTCGCATCTCAGAAAACTTACATAGCGCGATTATGGACGTATGGGATTATTTCTTGAGCTTCTTATGTGGCGACATAGATGTCGCTACATCACTCCCCCGCAGTGACTGGAAGTCGTAGTTAGCGTGGAGAACTTGAGACGTCAGGCGATGAGGTGCAGTCTGGCGTTGCGGTGAACCTGTGTACAGGTGTTTAGTGCGTCGTGACGTATGGAGACAAGTGTTGATGCCGCAGGAGTCAGCCTGGGGAGAGTGGCCGCCCGTTGATAATCTTCAGTGGCTGAGAGACTAGGATGCACGCGTTGTGCCGACAGTAGTCCGGTGCTGTGACTGCGATGACTGCCAATGTCGTTGTTGCTGTGGTTCGGAGAAGCTGGCTGCGGGATGTTCATACCGCGGTCACCATTTTGGCGGATGATATTGCCAGGAAAATGAAAAGCTACCCGCCAGATCGAATGGTCTGATCTGAGGAGGACGTCTCCTCCGACTAGTAATAATCCCATTAGTGTGTAAAACACCTATAACAATATCTCTCTATGCCTTGGGTTGACTGGGAGAGAAAACCAAAAGGCATTAAGTCCGTCCTTTGTAATCCTTATTTTTTTTAAAGGTGAATACAATAAAGAATAATTAAATTAATTAAGATGTTGTATATATAATTCGCATCTCACAAAACTTTCATAGCACGATTATGGACGAATGATAATATTTCTTGAGCTTCGCATGTGGCGACATAGATGTCGTTACACAGATTTTAGATTATAAAAAAATATTCTATGGCCTTAAAGAGGAATGGGGAACCGAGCATACCAAATGAAGTCGCACGGGACAGATAGTTGAATAATACAACGCAGATTTCTAAAACGTTTAATGCATCATGCAATGGCGATAAAGCCTCAAGGATAATCAGAAACAAAATTGACAATTGATTTCATCTAATGCAGTATTATTGTTGGTCACAATAAATAAATAAAAGCCGTGGCAGTTCAAGGATAGGGCGCTGGCGTTAACTTTTATAATACACATGTGACTTAAGTCCGGTCTCTGTATCTCTACAATTGATAGCTGCAATTTAAGGTGCTAATTTACCACGTACTCTCTGGTGAACGAAAACATCGTAAGGAAACCTGCATCTCTAAGGAATATTATGATGATGTATGTAGTACACCAAGTGATACTAATGCTGCGTGGCGCACTTTTATAGAATACTAGCGACTCCAAAAATTTGTTTTTACATTGATATACTTAATAAATAAATTGGAAAAAGGAAATAAAAATATTTCATAATATCGGAATTTTTTTTCCTGACTTGATTCACTGACAATACTGTTAATGGTCATCTCCAAAAAGCTAAGACAAATTTTAATAAACACAAATATTCCTGAAGAGATGCAGATTATAGCAGTGAAAATCGCATGAAAATTCGTTCGGAGGTTTTCCATATAAGCGCGGTCACACAGAAAGACAGACTCTTGCCGAGCATTTCCTTTTGTACTATGTATAGATAAGCATAAATCAGCTACGTTTAGTATATCAAGTAATTAAAGTACCGGAGACCCATTTTTTTATAGGAGAGGAGGTAAACGAGCACGTGAGTCAGCTGATGGTAAGTGATCACAGTCACTCATAAATATCCGCAATAGCAAAGGAATTTCGAAAGCGTTCCCGACCTATGAGAAAGAAGTAGTGTCTTTTCTTGATAGCTTCTAAGCAATTTCCACAAAATGTTCTTGCGTGGCAGAAAAATCCGTTAAAAACGCGCAGAGGTAGAATGCCAACCATAAATGTGATGCGGATGGAGTTTTAAGTTGTGGCGCAAAATGTGTGTAAAGTTCGACGGTGAAAATCAACAGTTGGAATTATAGCAAATCTTGACTGGTTGCATACAACGAATAAGAAGCTACGAAAAAAGAAGTAGCTACTTTTTTTACTACTATACCAATTAAAACTAATGTTGGTCTTACGCCGTCATTAAAACGGAGACATGAACTGTTCAGAATGACAATGTCGGACTGAGACAAGTTTGAACCAGTTAGCACCCGCAAAATAATCAAAACATTTGAATCGTTGAATATGAAAAAAATAGAAGAACGGAATGCCATTACCGTGTCTGTGATTTATCTAAAGCATTTTATTGAGTAGATCAAAAAAATATGCTTTAGTAAACTAAAATTTAATTTTGTTTAGTAAAGCAAGCTCCTCTTTCATTTGATTATTATCTTAGCACTAGGATATAAAATGTTCAGATTAAGTATTCAGCAAAATGGGTGTTGTGGCTTGGGGTGTACCACAAGGATTTATTCTGGGTCTTTTTTGTTTTTGGTCTATATAAATTGTCTGCTATACCTAGTCCAGAACCTTACAAACATTGTTTGCATAACAAACATATTGTTTGCAGATGATACATCACTGATATTTAACCTCAGTCGGAAAACTGCGAACCTAAATGAAGTTCATAGCTAAATATTATTCTACATTGGTTCCATGCAAACTATTTACCGCTAAATACCGAAAAACAAAATGAGTTAAATTTGCATTACCAAATGTAAAAACGGTACAAAATTATATTGGTTTGCAAAATGATAATTTAGAGTTGGTTGATAGTACCGTATTTTTCATGATCACATTAGATTGTAAGCTTCAATGGGATCCACTTACCTATAGCCAGATATTACCCATACCTATACCAGATACCTTAGCTAATAAACTCAGTCCGGCTGCCTATGCTGTTCGATAGATCGGACATATTACGGATCTATCCAGTGCAAGATTAGTATACTTTAGTTATTTTCACAGCTTGATGTCTTATGGTATTTTATTATGAGAAGATGCGGCCGACGAGAATTTGTATTCAAAGACTGTTTTTTACATTGCAAAAAGAGCAGATCGATCTATAATATGCGCTTTCGTGATTCGCTATGGGAACTGATAAAGAAATTGATACTTTAACTTTTACATACCAGTATATTTATAAAAATGTTATGCATGTACGTAAATTTAAAACACTATTTCTGAAGAACAGTGGCAAACATAATTTAGAATTAAAAAATAATAATAAACTAGAGAAATTAGACCGATTTATTTCTGAGAAAATTGGTAAAAAAACCAAAAAGTAAAAAAAAGACACACGTACACGTATTTGTAATGAAATTCAGGGAGATATGTTGAATCTAATTGTACGTCTGGGTATGTACCACCCCAGGGCCAATTATTCTGCCGTGAAGCAGTAGTGTGTGTATGAAATGATTCTTGTCGCTACAATACCAATAGCGAAAAGAAATATATAGTCGTAATTTTTTTATGAATAAGTATACTCGTAATTGCTAAAGAAACATAAATTGTAACATGGTTGAGACATTAATCAAAGAATTCAAACGTAAATCGAGAATAATTAATGTTTTTTGTTTTATTAAAAACTTGAGATTAAGCCTTATAAAATTGCCAGTGCGATTGCGAGTAAAATAATAATAATTAAATGTTCAACCCTAGTCGTTCCAAGAGCCATATGTTGCGACTTACGACTTTGTTGTTGAATTTTATTTATTTTGAAGGTGCTATGAAATCGAACGGAGAATATAAATGTGTCGGTAAAGGTGTATTTCAAATGAAACTTTGAACACGTGCTGGTTCTGAAGCAGGCTATCCACGTATTGTACTTTGAACACAAAACGTTAGAAGAAAATGCATGTGTTCCTGTATACAAAAGCTTTGTAACAACAGTTATGTAGAGATCGCTACACTATTAAATAGTTATGTTTCTGCAACAGGGGAGTTTTATCTTAAGTAAAAAAAAGGTTCCCTTTTTATTTATCATGTCTATGGTTATTTAACGCAGTTTATTCATTTTCACGCAGTAACAATAACAAGCAATCAATTATAGTAAAGGTAGAATTTCAGTAAATGTATAATACATAATAAGAACCTCAGACTAAAGAGGTTTTATTATGGACACGCAACTCAACTCAATAAAAAAATATTTATGCTGAAATTTTGGCTATTTGTTACAATTCTACGACTAATTTTAATCATTTCCAGATTGAATCCGTTTATCTAGTTTTGTATTTTTATGACCGAATTGTATGTCTAATAGGTATTCGTAAAAAAGGTAATTTATATTCTATCGTTTTCTTTATTGTTAACAGAAATTAACTGAAATTATATTATGTATAATTTTCGTTATTGTCACTGCGTGAAAATTAATAATTGTTATTATAACTATGACAAGTTCTTAACAAATGAAAGCCTTACACATTATAGGAATGTTATCTAAGCCATATAAACATTTGAATTGATTTTTATACTTAACCAAGAATTGTGATTTAACATAAAATCTCTGAACTGTATTTGCACAAATTTAATTTAATTTTAAGTGTGTATAAGTAAAAAATATGGTTGGCTGACAGGTCGTTAACTTTATTTATCTACGAGCAGAATGTATAAAATAACGCGATAAAAATACTTGTTAGCTGAAACTTTCCAAAATGTATGCTATGTAACTCAATTAAATACTAATATTGTTAATAGTATTTACTAGTATTGTTGGATTTCGATGAAGGCAGGTGGCTAAGGAACATATTTTGTAGTAATCTATGAGGACTATTTTTGGTGGACTAGTTACCACTCGTCCAGATCTCCATGATCATCGGATGTCTATTGGCCTATCGGCTGAATTGATGATAATGATTGTTAATAATTGTTTAGCTTAATATACGATCTGCCATATATTTCGATGACATGTGAAGTCTGCGAACTTGTAGCCTTGATACAATTTTCATTTTTGTTTTTTTTTTTCTTTATATTCTCTACCGTATAATAATGACATCTGGCAAATTCTTATATTGAATGGCGATTGAGGAGCCCTCAAATACCACAATCCCCGCATAACATCTCAGGGAGATTGGAGTGCCTGGAAATCAGCGCTGCATGGGATTAATCTCGTGTCAGCATATGCTGAGTCACCTCCTTTTTCCTAAAATTAATTTAAGGATTACTTCATGTAAAGGTCTATTTTTGTGTTTTCTTTGTGGCAATAACAATAAGCTGATATTTTTTTTCATTTATTATTTAACCAGCATTGGAGCCGCGTGACGGCATCGTCTCGGCTCTAATGCAGGTTATATATATATGCAGCCAGGCAAAGTCTGTTCAGCGAGTTTCTTATTACTAAATGATAGATAAATAAAATGAATCAATAAATTCAACAAATTATTGTAACTATACAATAATTTACTACTGATATATTTATATATACATAAGAAAGTGACGAAACGAGCAAAACGTTCACCTGATGGTAAATGCAACGTCTACCCATAACAAATGCTGTGTCATCAGAACATTTCTGTGTGACACCACACTGCGCCTGTCACCCTGAGACATCAGTTCTTAAGTCTCACATGGCCAGTGACTACGTTAACTCTCAGTGCCCTTCGAACCGAAACACAGTAATATTTGCACACTACTAATTCACGTCAGAATAACTGGCACTGGGGTGGTACCTACCTAGACGGATTCCTGCATAGAAATCCTACCACAAGTAATAATAATTTATTTATCTAGTCTACACTGTAAAGATTATAATGTACTATATCACCAACGCACAAGGTTTATGAATAAATAACAATAATCATATTTTAGCTCAGTCGCAAGCGGGCGATTTAGGTTCTATTGTTAATCTTCACAATGTATAAGAAAGGTCCCTAAGTTATGTTATGGCACCATATTCTTCTTCAACAATTTAATTTTCAATGTGTCCATTTGATAACAATTAATTATTGTTTCACTACATTATAAAATTAAAGGGTTTGCACCGACCTCACTCCGAAGAACTTTTAAGGATGAGCAACCCACAGGAATTCATGTCACATATTTCAATGTCACTTCAAATTTATGTTGCCGTAGACTATGATTCCTAAACTTACATCAATATCTAGGCTCTAATATTTTATATGATATGCATCCAATCAATCATCCATTATTTGTTTTGAACTGTTAATTGACTATCGTTTTCTTTACCGTCCATACATTACTTGCTCTTCATTAACTGACTGACTGATTGACTATTAGTTACTTAATAATCTCCACTTGCAACCATTATTGAATGATATGAGCTATACATAACTATAATCGTTACCGATAACCTTTATCGACCCATAATTATAATCGGAGAATCCAGCGAATAGGCCTGCAAACATTGGTTCTTAATTAGCTGGGACTCCATCAATCCCATTTTCTGTGGATTCCAACATCACCAATGCTGAAAACCAACGAAGAGGGTTATCACATAGCAAAACCCTATATAAAAAGGAAATATTCAAAAAACTGAAATACTCACGAAATCACCAAAAAGCATTGCGTGGAAGAACATCTTCCACCGTAATCGACAATAAATAAAACGGCGTTGACGACCTACGATTACATGATTATGTAACACACAAGAGAAACTAAATTTCAAACTTACATTAATAAATGTTTGTGCTCTAAAGCAAATTATAATTTTAATGATTATTACAATGATAAGGAAGCTTGGAAAATTCATCCAGGAAGACATCAAGTTACGTAGGTACTACACGACTGTAACTGTTATTTTGTAAGCAGCTACGTGACATGTATTTTTTTTGTAGGGAAGGGTATTTACTATGTAACATTGTATAAACAAAAAATTGCAAATGGTCTTATGGAAGATTATAGGTGTACTCTGTAGAACGAAAGTAGATTCTTATTAGTTCCAAGCAGCAGACTTGCGTATGTCATGCTCGTTTAAATGATTCTGCTTGCAGCGGCGTCCTGTCCTGTAGAGGGTCGTCTACTTCGCTTGAATATGGTCGAGGAGGGCGATACCTACGGAGTTTCTTTCGACTTTTTCTTATCCGTGAGAAGAACTTTATTACGAAAAGGTGGTAGATTGAAAAAAAAATAACGTTTGACATACTAAATTTATTTATCTTACATTGATGAATAAATAATTTTCATTTTATTTCAGTGACGCTTATGATTAAAATAATGAAGTCTGAATATGTCACTTTGACACTGGCAAAAAGTTTAAGACTTCTGCCATAAAAAAAGTAAAAAGTAAAAAATCTGTCCATCTAAATTATCGGTACTTCTCTCCGATATTAAATTATTCCTATTACTCTTCTCTCTTTGATTTGAAAGTAGCAAACTAGTCTGAGTGAATACAAAAATTACTGAATGAAAAAAGTCGTAATATTTTTTTATAAAACACGACTATATAGAAATAGTTTCAACGATAGTAATCGCCATAATTTATAGACTTTCACAAGTAAACGACCACATAAATAACCCTATTTAAAGGTCGCTGGGCGTGGAATACATGTAACAACGTTTTTCATTACTTTATGAGGGTGCGTTGTTTACATTGTTTTAATAAATATTTTTAAAATAATGTGACTAGCTCTGAGATTTATGTGCCTGCACTGTAACTGCACCACGGCCTTTAAAAGGCTTTTAAAATGCAATTTAATATGAAAGTATTAAACGGAATTTTAATATCGCGCTCACTCCCCCCGTTCATGTGTTTGGTTCTAGGAGATAGCTAATTTATATTTTACTAATTAAGTAAATTTATTTGAACGAATAGTAGCTTAATGGTCGAAAATAGACCATAACTCATTAATTTTTCATTGAATTGAATGTTTTTGTAACACTTAGTAGATATAACTTTTAGCTTTCTGCATTCCTTATCCATATAAATTTTAACTATGTCAAATCTCACACTGCATACAATTTGCTTAAAAAGGGGTAGAAAGTTTTCTCTTCACGTATTAATATACGCCGTGTTGTAGCGGCTAAAGAATCTACCATACCATCTCATTCCGTGGTTGTCGTAAAAGTCGACAGAGGGAAAATGAAAACCATGAGATGGGTAGCAGCATCTTACTGTAACATCTGAATAAAAAAAACTGCGGTTGCCAACCCGCCTGCCAAGCGTGGCAACTATGGCGAAATCCCCCCGGAATGTGAGCTACAAACTTTTATGGCAATCAATGGGGGAAGTCTATGTTCAGTAGTGGACTAGTGATAGGCTGAAATGATCATGATGATGATGATGATTAATATATTGATATGTATTACCTCTTTTTTTTCGTGGGCTGGTCGACATAAGTTTCATAGCACATAGGTGATCTGGATTCGATCCTCGGTGCCTGTACAATTGATTTGTTAACAGCAATTTTAAGTGCTCGGCGGCGAAGTAAGTCGTCGTGAAGAGCAACGTTGAAAACTTTTTCTGGCTCCAAAACCCTCTCGATAATGAGAGGAGAGCTGAGGCCTACGTTTAAGGAGTTACTTTTTCTTGTATTCTCTTAACTTATATTGATCGAAAAATAAAAAGAGATTATCACTTTTCAAAAAAAAAGTACACTCATAGATCAATTTCAAACGAATTGAGATTATAATAGGCGAGTTGGCAAGTTTTTAAAAAGGCCGTATTTCAGTTCCACATACAAAAAGAAATGTTGAGATTATGAAGAGAAAAGTGCCTACAATAATGGTGTGGCCGTTTAAAATTTTAAATACTATCGACCACGGTTCACCTATTGCGTGAGAAACGGACGTTATGTTTACCCCTGTTTTAATTTTCACGTGTCACACATATGTTGCCTGTACGCTTTGTTTCGTTCGCACGAGTATAAGATAGTCAAAGGTTTTAATTTGTACCCCTTAATATCTAATAACCCAATTCAGTAAGTATATTTAAAGCTGTTTACTTTTAAAAAAAAATTGATCATATGTTTTTTATAAAAGAAAGTGACGTGTGTCATGATATAGGCAGACGTTTTTAGGTGAATTTTTGTGTGCTACCACATGCGACCGTCCCCCTGAGCCATCAGTTCTTAAGTCTTATATGTCCTAGTGACTACACTAGCTCTGAGTGCCCCTCAGACTGAAACACAGCAATGTTTGGACAATACTGCTTCATGGTAGAATAACTAACTCTGCGGTGGTACCTACCTAGACTTTCCATAGAAGAGAATTCCTGCATAGGAATCCGAGAAGCAGTAAAAATTATCATTACGTATTTAAAATAATCAATAATTTGAGAATCTTGATATACGAGTACATATTATATAGCTATAATCGAAAAATTATTACAGAACTTGAAATAAGTTGAATAAAATAAACACGAAAACGATATTGATGGAGTTGATTGATGACGTTGTATGATATTTCTTGCAGAAATTATTTCTTTTTAAATATTCTACCATTCTTTTCCGAAACTTAATCTTATCATTAGCTTTTTAAACATCAACTTAGGTCTAACAAGTTATGGTAAATTGCATACTTAATACGTTAATCTCACAAAGCATTCCACAAATATTTCTTTGTATTTATTTTAAACAAGCAACGAAGAAATTTCAAGTAAGTACTAGCGTTGGACAATGTAAGCCTGAATTAATTTTAATCCAGTCCGCGTTACCGTGCTAAGTTTTAGATGCATCTGTTCAAGTAGAGTTAGAACAAAGAGAAATAGTAAACCTTGAATGTTATCTATTGGAAGTGTGTTTTAGTAACAAAGGATCGTTATTTACTTGGCTTTGTAATTCTAGCGACAACTCGAGCATAATTTTGTAGATTGAAGATTAAGATTATTATTTAACGACTATTTAGCTCCTCACGCCATTTGTTCCGCTATCCGAGAATCTCCCACCTGGACACGAGCTGCCGTGGTCAACCTGGAAGTGCTTGAATAGACTTCGAACTCAGGTCGACCGGAGCAAGGACAACTGTGTGTGGTGGGTATTAACAAATTCTTTTAAAGCAGAGTGCATCCACGGTGACGTTCCACAAAAAATGGAACAACTAATGTCGTGTCCTGCGTGTCCTTTCACCTGCATGTTTCAGGACTTAATATACATACTTTGATAATCACTGTGAAGTGTTACAACCAAAAGGGTTGCATTTGTGTCTTTACTCACCCACAATAAACGACACCCATGAAATAAACATATTAGTTGACTGGTTCTTTCACAAAACACGGTCCTGAGCTACTTGCATCCATTATCTTCCCTCAAAACTGTGTGTGGGGGGGGGGGAGTGAGACGTTGAGGTATACTCGATGAGAAGGTGCCCGAACGCTGCCCAACCGAGTTTCATACATCGATTGACCTCTTGGAGTAAACGTAGGACAGTCTGTTTAAGGTATACATATTCGTCGACAACTTTGATCGTCGTGTTCCTAACAACAACTGGTATAGGTGTGAGATGGACCTTAGACATAATTTTCATCTTGTCCATTTTCATCTTAAGATCTACCCCTTGGGTGTGACTCTATTGAAGTCATTGACCATAGTTCTAAGGACCTCCAGCGATTCTGCCAAAATAACTATGTAGTCAGCAACTAAAAAGTGAGTAACATATTTGCCATTGATGTCAATATCGTTTCCTTTCCAGTTCAGTAGCTTGAAGACATCATTTAACGCAAGAGGTGAAGAGTTTCGGGGATATATTATATCGCCCTGTGTCGATCGGATCGAATAGCCATCGTAACTTTGCTGTACATTCACTGCAGCACATCGATATAAAGACAGTCGATCCGGCATCGCTGAAGTGACTGTAGTATCACCCGAATTTCGGCGGAAGCAAAGGCTTTTTCATAGTCCACGTACGCTAGAGATAACGGAAGATTGTACTCTTCGGTTTTTGTAAAATCTCGAGAATCTTATTTATGTGGTCTATGGTACTGAAGCCTTTTTCGGAATCCGGCTTATTCGGGAGACTGGAAGTCGTCAAATCTGCTTGCGAGACGATTGGTAATGACTTCTGTGGGGCCGCTTTTGATAGGAGTTTGACACAAAGGGGACTCTTTGTCCTTCTCCATAAAGTCGGCCAGCTGTTGGCCCGTTTAGTTCCGTTGCATTATTCCAAATTGCCCCACTACCAGCTCATTGTCTTTCTTTATGCCCAGTTTTGCGTTAACATCTCCCATCAACACCGTGTAGTGAGTTTTGGAGGTATGTATGACTGTAGAAATATCCTAATACATTACCTCCAACTCATCATCAGGGTGTGCAGGTATTCCTGTATGACCTTCAGCGAGTACCGTTTGGTTCTTCTTAGTATTAAGTATATAATTCTAGTCGACATATTCCCGATCTCGACAACGTTGTTGATGAGAGACTTGTAGACAATAAACTCGACACATCCTTGGAGACAGATGGTCGCCCTCCCGGTGTTATAACAAGTTAACGGATTTGAGGCCTCGACTTCCAGCTCCAGGAACCTCTCGTCAGTCCTCAACATGCGTGTGTTGTAGTGTGGTGCAGAAAAATTGGGCTAGGGATGTGGGTCTCTGCCTACCCATTATAATGAAAAAGGCGTGACTGTAGATGTTCTTTATCGCACACCTCGGTATTCATTTTGAAATTTAATGTATTGTTTAATGAAATTATCGCAAGGTTTTAGTTATGCATTGCTAAATAATTTATTAGTACCTCGTTCCGTTCTCAAAACTTCGCAAGTTATAAAGAACTTACTTTGTAACTTTTCAAGATGATTATTTTATGAGCCACGCTATCTTCACAAGGAGAAGGAAAATTTAATGCGAGCAACACGACTTAAACTACAAACAGAAGTTATGACTGGCCCATAATTAATGTTACTCGATAAAATTCAGAATCTAATATATCCCTGTTTTAGTAACGTCGTCTAGTTAGATCAACGCTATCACGTATAATTAATAAAACAGAAAATAATGTTTTTTCATTCAAAAATGTCACCAGAACAAGCCGCAGCCACACTATAATTATAATTCCAATTAGTCTGTGGGGTTTATTTTTTTGAAATTTTATGTCAAAAACACTTTTCGCATTGAAATCAAATTTGGTAAGGTAAACAACTATACAAAAATAAAAAGCATTAGGATGATTTATTTATTAATATGAAGATTAGCACTTCAATATTGTAAATAAGGAATAATTTTATTGATATTACATTTAATTTTAAATAGAAATTAATATTATGTTACTATAATAAGGCGCAAACCATCTTGTAAAAAAAATGTCAGCAATGCGTGGAAAGACGTAAAACATCCCTACATAAAATAATTAGAGCGTCGCAAAAACACAGCCTTTGGGGTAAATTGTAACGTAAAACTGACGACCCGAAGAGGTAACGACGAGACGACGGGAAACCTACGTATTACCGTAAAATATCTTAGTAAAATAGCTAGAGAATAACTGGTATATATGTGATCCCGACTTCTCTCCCCATTTACAGCAATAAACTATTAACTAGATTGATTACTAAAACATATGGATTACACCTGCTATTAAAGAACTCATGGCACGCAGGGATAAAGCCAAGAGAAGATATAAGCGATTTCCCTTTGAAAGAAATCTAACAGCATTCAAAATCCTTCGCAATCGCATGTATAGAGATGCTAAGAGGCGTTACTTTTACGATACTCTAACTGTGACTCTGCAAAAGCTTTGAGCTTCCTCAAAACTGTTGGCATCAGGTAAATCTCCGGAGAAAGTATGTGCTGAAATTGACTACAACGAGCTTAATCAACATTTTTCTTGTCCCCCTGCTTCTTTGTCCCCATTTGTTAAAGCTAGGTCTTTGCTCGAACTATCTAGGTGCCCAACGCCTCAGTACCCTCCTTTTAATTTTGTTTCTATAACTGAAGACGATACTAAATGTTCAGTCCAAGCTATTTATTCTACCGCAATAGGAAATGATGGCATTTGCTCTAAAATGATTATAAATATTTTACCCTCACGTATTTCCATTCTCACACATATTTTTAATTTCTCTCTATCCTCATGTTGTTTTCCGTTGTCATGGAAATTGGCACATATTATACCTCTCCCTAAGGTTTCCAACCCTTCTTCTTCATCTAATTTTCGACCTATTTAAATTTTACCATTTCTTTCAAAAGTTATTGAACACATTGTTTTCAAACAATTCTCTATGTTCCTTAATTACAACAATATCTTAAGTCCTTATCAATCTGGTTTTCGCTCCGGCTACAGTACAATAACTGTACTTCTAAAGGTTACTGATATTATATATTATATTATATATTCGAAGGAGTATGGATAAAAAATATTTAACAGTACTTGTGTTACTGGACTTCAGTAGTGCTTTTAATTCTATCGATTTTGATATACTTCTTCGAACTCTCCAATCTATTAATGTATCATCTCTCACCTTACCTTGTTTGATTCTTATCTCCGGGGTCGATCACAGTATGTACGTTCCGATAACTCTTACTCTGATTGGTGCGATCTCATTGCGGGTGGACCTCAAGGAGGCGTGCTATCTCCGTTGCTTTTTACTATGTTCACTAACTCTATCACTAAGGTAATTTCCTCAAATTTCCATCTTTATGCAGACGATTTGCAGATTTACCGACATTTTCCTGCGTCTGAAGCTATTTCAGCAATAAATACAATAAATAGCGATTTAGAAAGAATCAATGAGTGGTCCAGATCGTATAGCTTAACAGTACACCCGAATAAATCACAAGCAATTATTATTGGCAGCAATTTCACTCGAAGCTTAATTTATTTCTCAACTTTACCATATTTGCAGATTAATGGCATCAAATTATTTATATTTTTAATTATTCAAATTGTCTTGGAGCGAACAAATAACTGCAATCGGCAGGAAAATTTCTTTTGCTTTCCATTCTTTAAAATGTCTTCAAGGTTTCTTGCCCTTGCAGACTAAGATTTCTTTAGTTCAGACCCTAATTTTGCCGATCTTGGATTATGCTGATGTCTGCTTCTTGGATGCTACAGAGGAGCAATTAAATAAACTTGAGCGCTTGCAAAACTTATGCATTCGATACATCTTCGGTCTAAAAAAGTTTGACCATGTTTCGTTTTACCGAAGGCAGCTCAGGTGGCTCCCGATCCGTCTTCGCAGGAACAGTAGAATTCTATGCCTTCTTTTCAATATTATACATAATCCCACACACCCGCCTTATCTGCGTGATCGATTCTCTTTTGTCCATTCCCCTAATGCGATCTGCAGATCACATCTGAAATCCCATGTTAAAGTTCCCAGTCTATAGAAGCGTCCTCTACTCCCATTCCTTCTCTGTACAAGCAGTAAGACTGTGGAATTCGCTCCCATTTACAATTCGTGAGGCTAAAACAGTGTCATTATTTAAAAAATGAGTTAAAGAGCACTATCTCGCCCTTTTGCCACTTTAGTGTATATGTGTATATTTATGAGTATGAATGTATGTATGTATGTATGTATGTATATAAATATGTGATTATGTCAATGTGTGTGTATATGTATATATTTTGTGATTTTATAATATTCCTTTTTTTTCTCTTTGTTTTATCAAAAGTGCACATCGAGTCTGCTTCTCTTTAAGGATATCCAGTAACAGGCCTGCTGGAAGAAATTTCATCATGAAATAAGCAGTGCCTTTGTACTAATTTACTATCTTTGTAATTTCTACTGTAATTTTTATGTGTACATAAAAAGTAAAATAAAATAAATTAATTAATTAATAACGGGCTTAAAGATGTTTACATTTTATCTTAGTTTTATAAGATGTCAATAACATCATTTATGACAACCGCGTGGCCTATAGTCAGAGTACCTGACTCCTACGCCGCGGCAACTTAAACTCCTGCCGAAGCAAATGAAAAAATGTAAAAACGCAAAATGTTGGTTTCGGGTCTGGTTGTGTTGTGATTGTCCTGGTGTCTCTGAAAACTGCATCCTTACCTTGCAACAATATTGCGTTACATCGAACGCGGGTAGGCTAGGACGAGTAAGTGCATGTGTTTGCGCATACGCTTATTGCATTATATTGTCTCCTACGCAGTCGATAGCTTCTGATAGTTTTTGGAAGTTATCGCCGTGGTCAAATCTACCAGGAAGACATTAATTTCATACCGCAAAGAGATCTTTTCAACTTATGAGTCTTTACTAAAAGTATTAATATGAAAAAAAAGACTAATTTCGCCTTTAGTATACGCAAATAAAGATATTAGCTACATTAGCATATAAGGAGCATTGCACGGCAATACACAATGAAATACACGCTTCTCATAAAGAAATAAAACACAAAAGTGGAATGCAGTCTTTAAAATGTTAAACATGCAACCGCATACCCTCGAGACTGGCTGCAATGAAATGGAATTAGTGTGGGACCGAATTAAAAAGCTAGTAGACGAAAGATTTAAGATGTGCTGTTCGTTTACTTCACTAAAATGTAATTTGTTACAGTAACTTACGAGACATCCGACAGTCTACGACGTTATTTTTTTTTAATTATTCTTTAATGTATTCACATTATTTAAAATAAAGAATTATAAAGGGCGGACTTGTTTCATAGCACTTTACTGGTAGAAGGATTCCTATGTAGGAATCCGTCTAGGTAGGTACCACATTAGAGCCAGTTTTTCTGCCGTTAAGCAGTAGTGTGCAAACATTACTGTGTTTCGGTTCGAAGGGCACTGTGAGCTAGCGTAATCACAGGGCATATGAGACTTAAGAACTTATATCTCAGGGTGATCAGTGTGGTGTCAGTCAGAATTTTATCAAATAAAAAAAGAACGTCAACAAATATTACTAGACATAAACACCATTATCACTTATTAAGTAAGGAAATTATGCAATAAGATCATAAATAACACCCAAGGCATTTCGTGAATTATTCCAGACATACTCAATGTTTAATCACATTTATTTTTGTATAGTTGTTTATTAAAATTAAACATTTAACATTTTATCACTATTAGTTGTTGTTCGTAGTACAAAAGTCGGTTAACACTAGGTGTGAAAAAATCCTTAAAGATTTGAATCAAGGAATTATTTTACTGTATTTGTCTTTATCATATACGATTGTAAAAAAATATAACCATAGTGATGTAATTTTATTTATTACATTTTCAGTTACTTTCTCTCATTGAGGGGTCACAGATCTGCTGTTTTGTTGGATTTTTTTATTCGTATGCCTCATAGAAGTTCAATATTTTCAGTAATCGCTTTGCTTAATTTGAATGAATTGACTTTCATTGAATGACCTGAGCTCGACCTCCGATGCCGACACCTTTAATAATTGCAATCTTAGTTAATCAGTGCTTTTTTACCACGTCTGAGCACGTGGTAAATAAGCGGTGACAGAAAACCACGTGAAGAAATCTTCATGTGTGAGGAATACTTACGTAGGCCACACAAACTACGAGAAATCTCTACAAGCGGCAGAATCTTCGCAACTTAAAAGCCCTCTCAAAAAATTAGAGGTCTGTGCTCAGTACTTTACTTTTTAAAACTCTGTTCTAGTCTCTTTTCAAAACTGGTCACAGAAGGGGTCAGAGTTAGCACATTTTCACTTTAAAAATATCACAAGTTTATTAAGGCTTACCAGATTCATCAATATGATGATGATGCTGAATGCATAATCACAAGTTTTTTTCACGTATCGAAAAATGTAAAATACTCGTATAAAAGTGCTAAAAGTAAATTCTAGTACAACGGTCATCCAACGGATTGTAGAGCGCGTATAGCTTAGACTTTCTACCTACACCACCATGACTCAAGATTGTTGTTCTTTTACCGAAATTATGAGATTTTTGAGACTTTACCGCATGAAATACAAAATCATGTTCTGTTTTTACTTTTCAACCGCGTTTGTCAGTTTGTTTTATATTTTATTATATTTTTTCGTAGGTGATGATATTTACTATTAAATATCATATTTGCTTGTTTTCGAGGATACCATAGCATTTCGCTCGGAATAGCGTAATACAATTTATATTATAAGAGTTGTTTTTGACGGCAGAGAAAATGTACTGGTTGTTTGTTCCTTTGTGTTGTTTCTGCCATTGTTGGGGCCACGAAGTTTTCTATTACTAACAACTTAAGTACATAACATAACACCATCTTTACATTAGAAATTAATAGCTAAGATATCACTCAGTTTCGATTTGCCGACGACATAGTCTTTATAGTAAAATTCATTGAAGAACTGAGCACTCAATAGCTTCTTCCGACGGGTTCATATTAAAATGAACATGGACCAGTCGGAGATCATGTATATCGTCTATGTTACAGTTATTACTGTAAAAAAATATTTCGGTGATAGGTATCCGGCAGAGTAGAACAGCGCCTACCTCCTTCATACCGAGATGTCGTAAAAGTTTCAGCCTATAAATGTCCCACTAGTGAGCACAGGTCTCCTCCCATTTCTGAGAGGGTTTTGGAGCTAGGAAGAATCGCGCCACGCTGCTCCAATGCGGGTTGGCGGACTTCACATGTCTTCGAAATATTTTTTATTTCTTAGATATGCAGGTTTCCTCACGATGTTTTCCTTCACCGCCGAGCACGTGGTAAATCAGCACTTAAAATTGCAATTGACAATTTTAGTGGTGCCGGCACCGGGGATCGAACTCAGGTCACCCGCGTACTTTGAAATTTAAAGCGAGCGCCTAGCCCCTGAGCTACCACGGCTCGGAGATGTCGTGAGAGGCGACTAAGGTAATGTTCGGGCAGCCGTTATTCGTGCAGATTAACACCATAATATGCAATGCTGTCACTTTACTGCCCGTGGGAACACAACAGAGACTCAGATTTTTTTGACCCGTACCAAAATGGCGGCGATATGGTTCGCCTCCCGTCACGTCTCGTTTCATGCGGGGCGAAATGTGGGCTACATGAGGAGCCTCTGCCTACCCTTTATATGGGAAAAGGCCTGACTATATGCATGTATGTTATACGAGTATTTGAAATTAATAGCGAAGATATCACTCACGATTTGCCAGAAAAAATTAACAGAATAAATATTATTATGCAGTGATGCCATGGAACATATAAATAAAAAAATGCTGTTGCCTACCCGCCTGCCAAGCATGGCAACTATGGCAAAATGCCCCCAAAAAGAGAGCAACAAACTTTTGTGATAATTTTTTTATATTCAGCCGTGGACTAGTGATAGGCTAAAATTAAATGATGGAATAATTCTTATTGTATACTTCACGTCTTTGTCCTTGTCATTTGTCACCATGTCGCCAGAATGAGTGTCGAAGAAATAGTGTGAACCCACTAAATAAACGGTCGTCATCATGGGTATATTCTCTTATATATATTCTCAGAAATTACGACAGTCATATTTACAATAAAAATAACGTCAGTCTTAAGTAAGTACTATAACTTATTAAAATATCTCGAAATATTAAAAAAATGACTCAAATTTTTTATTGCACATTGATACTGTTTATTATTATTTGGTAAGATTCTTATGCAGGAATCCGTCTAGGTACCCCAGGGCCAGTTATTCTTCAGTGAAGCAGTGCTGAGCAAACGTGACTGTGTTTCGGTTTGAAGGGCACTGTGAGCTTGTGTAATCACTGGGCATATGAGACTCAAGAACTCGTGTGTCAGGCTGATGGGCGTTGTGTCACACAAAAATTTTCCGGGTGACACAGCATTTCTAATGGGCAAAAGTTGCATTTACTATCAGGTGACCGTTTTGCTGGTTTCGCCACTTAATCCAATAAAAAAACCCGTGATCCGTTGTTTCTGTTTCATTGACCGTATACCGTAGACCACTCTATTTCAATTTTTTGTAAAATAACCGAGCAATTAACCCAATGACTCGCTATTGTCAGTACTGTTTAATCCGCTGGACGCTAAAAACAAAACAAAAATAAAGTATAATTCCATAAATAATGTCTAAGTCCAGTCCCAAAGAGGGTTTTAGAACCTGTAAGCGTCCGCCACGCTGCTCCAATACTAGTTGGCAGATATAAAATATCATTATTAAACGTCTAAGATCCATAACAATATTCGATGAATGCGTGAACTAGTAGTTAGTTAACTTCTATGCTACGGGTTCTGGGTTCGAATCCCAGCCGAAGCTAACCTGTTTGCAAAAACAGAAATTCTTCTTATTTGGGTCTGGTTGTGTTGTGCATATGGAATTTATGTATGTAAAACGGACACATTTCTTCAGTGGGTACAGAAGAAATCCTAGTGTGGAGCAAAAAAAACAAAAACGTAATGTTTCGAAGATGCATACACTAATACAAGCCCCTAATAGATAAGACTTGAAAACGCTGTTCTTGTAGCCTCATATTAAGAATATAATGTATCGGCCACGACCCCATATAATGCGAGTTCTTTTATTTTATCTGTTGTCTCTTACTTTATTTATTTTAATAATATTTATGTCCTGTATATTTTCTTTGCTGTAAATGGTCTCGCCATTTGCTACCGACAGGTTTATGTTTTTGATATTAGCATATATCCAAGCGTTATATTTTGTGAACGTAATCGGGCATAATTGGAATTCGCTTTTCAAAACAAATTCAAAAATATAAAAAATATTTATTTCAAACTTGAACTAAAATGTCAAGAATTTAAGAAGAGTCTCAAAATTTATTTTAAAAACTTTGTAGCTACCACATATTATAAAAAAAACACTCTAGTTTTTATTTTCTTTTATATGCTTTCTCACCAACCTGGTTACACTTGTTAAAATATTATTCTTTGTTAGTTTATTACTTTCTTTCAGCATTTTATACTACAACTTTCAAAGTGTTATGAAGACTGACAAAAAAAATATTGTAAAAGTATTTTTAATATTTTATTTTTTATTGGAAAAAGTGATGAAACGAACAAAACGTTCACGTGATGGTAAGTGCAGCGTCTGCCAATAGCAAATGCTGTGTCACCGGATCATTCCCCGGTGACACCACACCGCGCCCATCACCCTGTGACGTTAGTTCTTAAATCTCATATGCCCAGTGATTACACTAGCTCACAGTGCCCTTCAAACCGAAACACAGTAATGTTTGCACAGTACTGCTTCACGGCAGAATAACTGGCCCTGGGGTGGTACCTACCTAGACGGATTCTTGCATAGGAATCCTACCACCAGTGAGTAATATTTTGTCCTTTTAAATATCAGTAATCAGAGTTTATTTATTTTATGTCAGATATACATACATACATACAGTCACGCCTCATTCCCATAGGGGTAGACAGAGACCACATCTTTCTACTTGCTACGATCCTGACACACATCCTTAGCTTCTTCTACTTTCATTAGTGTTTTCACACATGCTCGTCGGTTGCGGTACTTTTTTTTCAGATATCCGCGACTTTATGTGGATATAGGTTTTGTAAATATCCAGATAAAAAGGATCCCTTGGCCGTCTCCAAGATGCACGCAATCTCTGAGTTAAATTTCGTGAAGATCTGGCCAGCGATTGAACCTTGAAAAGGTAACAAACAGACAAAGGAACAGAGAGAGTCACTTTCGCATTTATAATATTACTATGGATTATATTGTAACAGGTGATTTAGAAAAGTTAACTAAACTAAGCATGGAAGTTACTTTCTAATGTAGACTTTACATGTGTATTCTACTCTATCCGTTTTGCTATTCCGTGTGTTTTAAAATGGAGTAGCGCAAGTTTGCGAGACAGACTTCTATGCAACCAGAAACAGATGCAAATTTAATGTCTTTCACTGAACAATAGCATTTCCTTATTACACACTCTGTTGAAGAGTGTAGGGTACTGCACCATTTGAGTCTTGTTTCAGTAACTTCTCGTAATGGACTATAGTTTACAATTTTACAGAATAGTAGTTTATTCAAACTTGCTAAATGTTTTTCTTTTTTAACCGACAAAAAAGGTGAAGGTTCTCGTTTCATCTGTGTATATATTTTATATATCATCATCATTTCAGCCCATCACTAGTCTACTGCTGAACATAGGCCTCCTTCATAGATTGCCAAGTAAGTTAGTAGCTCTCATTTTGGGGGATTTCGCCATAGTTGCCACGCTTTTCAGGCGGGTTGGCAACCGCAGTTCCAGAAGGATGCTGCTGCCCATCTCCTGCTTTTCATTTTCCCTCTGTCGACTTTAACCCATGATGTTCACTGTCAGCCCGAAGGCTTTCACAGCTTAGCCGGATCGAAAGATGGCCGAGTACTGAGGGCGACTAGCCGAGACCTTTATAATGGGTAACTAGCGCAAGGGCCTCCGAGAGGGCCGAACCACGGCTCGATCAGTTACTTCTATCGGGAGGAAGTTTTTAAATATCTAATTAACCACCAATTCGAAATGCGTAGAAGCTGGAGAATAAATGGCGCAAGAAACTCCAGCGACGCTTCTAATCATGATTACAGATAAGGAAAACCAGCCTGAGGGGCGGTATCGCGAATGATCTTTATCTAAATTTGATAGTATATAGGGGTGAGTGTTAGTGTGAGAGTATTCGGTATGGCCATTAGGTTTGGAAATTCACTATAGCCGAGACTACACTGCTGGTACCGCAAAGCTGCGGCGATCCTGTCCTCTGATTAACCATTGGTATCCTTGAGTGCGTTTGCAAGGGCGGAAATATCGTCGCCGTTGAAGACGGCGGCGAAGAAGGACTAGTAGAGCTAAGGATTGCGTTAGCTAACTCGTCTATTTTCTTATTTGTGGATAAGAGATACATTAGAAAGAAAAAGGTTCAAAATACATATGCCAGAAAAAAGTTATCATGTTAACCGTCATTTAAAACAAAGGACGATTTGGATAGTTAACGTCGTGTCACGCTATAGTTTAAAAAATACAGATATGTATACTTAAGTGTTTTAATATTTTTAAATACAAAATCAATGTTCGTGAAGCTATTATGATAAACTAATCGTATGTTAGATGTGTTGTATTCCTGCAATTTGAGTAGGAATCGTACCACTGGTATTGATGACGGTAGATTTCCTTACATCGCCGATCCCCCCATCGCCTACACCCTGTTGCTGTTAGTTAGGTATTTATCAGAAATATGTCGTCTATGGAAAGGAATCTACCGTCATCAACAATTTACCGGTGGTACTATTCCTATAGAGGAAACCGTTTAAGTAGGCACCATTGCAGGGCTAGTTATTCTGCCGTGAAGTTATAGTGTGCAAAAATTACTGAGTTTCGGTCTCAAGAGCACTGAGAGCTAGTGTATTTACTGGGCATATGAGACTACAGAATTGTTATCTCATGGAACAAGCGCAGTGTGGCTACTCAGAAATGTTTTGCGATACACAGCATTTGTTATGGGTAGACGTTGCGCTTATCATCAGGTGAACGTTTTGCTATTCTCGTTACTTACTCCTATAAAAAATATAAAAATGTTGTCGTTATCGACGTATCGAGGTCTCTTTTAGTTGGAGATAAAGACCTCAAAAATACCAGGTTTAAAAAAAGACGCTGGAGACTGGTAGCATCGTATAAGATGTAAGGCGATTAGTACGGCGGTCGCCAATCCGTCTGCCTAGCGTGACAGTTACGTCAAACCTTCCCAACTATTTCCGGCAGTTTAGTTTTTTCGGTGCTGGAAACAACCATCAAATTGGTGGTTAAAGTAAAAAGTAAAGTAAAGTTTCAGCCTATAAATGTCCCACTACTGAGCACAGGCCTCCTCTCATTTCTGAAAGGGTTTTGGAGCTAGGAAAAATCCGCCACGCTGCTCCAATGCGGGTTGGCGGACTTCACATGTCTTCGAAATATTTTTTATTCCTCAGACAAGCAGGTTTCCTCACGATGTTTTTCTTCACCGCCGAGCACGTGGTAAATCAGCACTTAAAATTGCAATTAACAATTTTAGTGGTGCCGGCACCGGGAATCGAACCCAGGTCACTCGCGTACTATGAAATTTAAAGCGAGCGCCTAGCCCCTGAGCTACCACGGTGGTTATTAATTTGTGGTTATAGTGAGTTAATCTCCAATGGTATGCTAAATAGAGTTAAAAATGAACTTATCACCAGAAGGCGGTACGAGGTTGCCACTAGAGAACCTTTGTTCCCAAACGGTTATCGGTTCTACGAGCCATATGACCGGACCCTTTCCACTTCAGCTTTCCAATCCTTATGGCTACGTCGGTTCGGCTAGTTCTTCTTCGAACATCATCGCTTCAGATTCTATCTTGCAGAGAAACATCGATTATTTTTCCTTTCCATATCTTGCTGGGCGACTTGGAGTTTTCTCATGCGGCCTGCAATGAAAGACCTCGTTATGGTTTCTTACATTATTACTGGAAACGCACACTGGTTTAAGATTTTTAAAATGAATAATTAATAATGCCAGTTACTCGACTTCACAGGGTCTGTAACTCTTTTATGGGGCAATGTATACGTTTTTACAACTAAATCCCAGAAAGTGCAACAAAGTCTTTCAATCAAATAGTTCTAATTTTATATTAAACAAAGACTTTACATAAAGTGTTATTATAATATTAAAGAATACATAGATGATGATAACCCCTGAGAATGTGGAGATCGCCGCCAAAATATTTCTACATCTTTATAAAGGTCTATCATAATAATGAATAATATTTTTAGTAATAATAAAAGATATTATTATTACTAAAAGGATGCTAATAGAGAATAATTTATTGTTAACATTACTAACCAATTATTGTAGACATAACAAACATAAAACGAATACAAATAGTATAAGCACGGTCGGTGACATTTCACAAATGATGTTCAAATATCTAAGGTCAAAGAATAAATATTTAATTTGATTTCATACCATTTGATATTTAAAGAACAGATAAATTTTAAAAAAGATAAAAAAAATAATGAACATCGACAGTATCACCACTTTTCTGTCATTTTATATAAAATGGTTCTAGAAACCTGGTAGTCGTGTGTTTGGCATATTTAAGTGTTAAATTAATGTAAAAATATTATCCTTAAAAGAATTTTAAAATTGTGACTTATAAAACAACCAACTTAAGGGTTTAAAAAGTAATTTGTAACATAATTGCTTGGAATCCTGAAGTAGAAAACCCTTTTAATTGCTCACGAACATTTCATAACTTCATTATAAAATATCTGGTCTTTCTTACACGTATTTCCATATAGTTTTATAAAAAGTATTTTTTCTTTATTGTATTACTTGAATCTTTATTACTTGAATCGTTTTGTGTAACTAAATAGTGTTTCTGGACATTAATTTATACAGTAATGAAGAGATTTATTTATATTATAGTTTCCAATTTAAACTATACATTTCATCTTTCGCTGTCTTCTTCAAATAGCAAGGCTTATGCCGATGTGCGATTGCCGCGCCGACTTAATGAAAGATGTCCAAAAGGGGCGATGCGTTCAAGTACTTGTCAAGTGCAAGCGCGCTATTAAGTCCCTGGCATGCTTCTTCCCTTGGTTAACAATGACATTCGTACGACGTACATATGTGTAGTATAGCGTGTCAGAATCGTCTTTATTCTAGTGCTATATATTTAAAAAAATGTGATTTCATATATGTTAAAAAATTTCTTAACACCCCGGTCCTTGAATGTTTACTATAATATCTATAGATTTTACTTTAATTGTCTATTATTTACGACATAATATTAGCGGAATTCTTATAATGGTATCTATAACACTTTATACTATAATAACAAATAATAAATTTCACAGTATAATCTTAATTAATTATAGGTGATGTGATAGGTGTCCGGCAGAGTAGAATAGCACCCACCTCTTTCCTGCCGATATGACTTAGGAGGCGACTACGGTATTGTACAGACAGTCTTTATTAGTGCCACGCCTCTTCTCTCGCGAGGGCGAAAAGTGGACTACGCGAGAGGCCTCTGCCTACCCCTTTTAAGGAAAAGATATGTATGTTGAGAATTAAAAACGTTACTTTGGATTACTTAGGATATAGATGGATTGTCTATCGTTTGAATCATCGAGATTTGATCATCACTTGATGAGTTGTTAAGTTTGTGTGCACAACTTAGAAAAAATAGTATGCAGAACGTTAAAATTAACAAATGTATGACGCAGTTATCTTAGAAACCGTCGCCAGTTGAGCAACTGAACAATAGTAGGCGTGACTTGGCGCATTCGCATTCGCTTCAAAACAAGAGTACTACTTACTCCTTTCTCAAAAGTTGGCGACGCAACGGCAGTTAAATCTGGTGTTGTGGATGTCCATGGGCGGCGGTAATTACTTATCATAATCTGAGCTGCTTGCTCCTTTAAACCCTCTTGTATAAAAATAACGGTTATAAGAAGAAGGCTTTGCAGCATCTAGGAGTGGACGGGTATCTTGAGTGCCACTGAACTATGCAGCTTCACAAAACACTAGAAGGAATATGCTAATATACAATGCCTACTGCTGATTTTTCGTAACTAGAAAAACCTTAAAAGAAGAAGTATTAAAAATAATTTAGCCTTTTTTAACGTTTTCTTTTGTTAGTCGTCATTACAGAATTGCTAAATGTTTAAAATATCTACAAGATATTAAAATATCTTCAATACAAGATAGAAGTTTAAAAATGTAGTAAGGAATTACAACTTTTAATAACTAGCAAAGATCTTTCGAAAAAGCAAATCATTGAAACATTAACACAGCTGAGATACCAAAAAATATGCCTCTCTTAGGGAATAATTCGCAGTAAGTTGGCCCATTAACTTTTATCTGGCGAGGAGCGACGCGCCGGGTAGTAGGTTTGGGGAGCTATGGATAAATGTTGACGTATAAGTGCCTTCTGAAAACTTAAATGAAATGGTTTCAATATATAACTTAACAACTCATGATTAACTTAAATATTATTTATTTCCGTTTTACGTGCAGTTCGCTATTAATAATTTTAAAAACGTGAATACAAGAACTGTCTTATTGTTTAAGATAGTTATTGTACTACAAGAACTGTTTTATTAAGTAATTATGTATGGGCAGACGTTGCACTTACCATCAGGTGAACGTTTTTCGTGTCTCGTCCGTTTCTCCTTTAAAAAATAATAATAATCGCCAATTTGGGCAAGCTGGTTGGCGATCGCTGTGGCAGACACCTCGCACCTATGACGCTACGCCACGTCACCGGCAAATATCCAGTATTTCAGCTACCACAATAATGAAATTATAATTACGTCGTCTATCGATTACCAGATATCCTTTTAGACATTTCCCTCGGTTGATTTTTAAAAAAAAACTGAGGAAAGCGAGGGTAGGAGAGAATTCGTTTAACTTATCTGTTAAATTAAAAAATAAACAAAACCCTAACAAGAACAGATGTTTGTGAATAAACTATGTTCTTGTAATATGTTACACATTAGGTACGTTATTAAATAATGTTTACAGACGCGTTGGACTTGAAAAAAAGCCGAGTTATTAGAATTGTCTTACTGAATAATCTTAATTATTCAAAGCAGTAAATTAAATAATACGGTAAATCTGTTCCGCATAAAAGGTGAAACACAGAAATACGGGGACTTTCGTATTTCAGCCCTAAATAATGGCGAGACAAGGTTAATGGGGTTGAAACCCCACTGCCTGCGGGCGGTCACGTAGCTTAGGCAAAATTTAATAAATTCCATCTCTATTACAATTCTTTGCAGTGCTTACGAAACATTGTTTTGTTTACTTTTAATTTTAATTTATATGAATAATAATAATCTTGGAACGCATAACGAAAGATAAGCTATTTATATTACGACAATAAAATATGGAATTGTTACATTAACTCTACACTAGGCACTTTTTACGCTTTGATAGTTTAAATTTAAAGAGCGGCAAAATAGAAAAGCCTTACTTAGTTTGAGAAATTAAAATCATTGACTGAAGAAGTAGCAGAATTACGAGTATATTCGAGATCAAATGTCATGTAACAATTTTATACAAATCATTCTCTATCTAACTGCGCGCTTGTCATTAACCACAGTAATCGGGTCTCTTTATTCTGAAGACTTAATGGACCACCTCGACGACATCGAAAAATGGCCGCACACTTAAATCGAATGCTTACTGCTCTCACCGTGAATAGAGCCATTAAAATTCTCTTTGAATTGCTATAACTGTGAACGGGTTTTTGATGCTTACAGTGAATTACGTTTGTCACTGAATTATGCATTGAATTAGCACAGTAGCTATTGTACGAGTCTTGCAGCAAATTCTAATCTACATGATAAACGTTTTTCTATCACAACTCTTGGTTTCGCTTTTTAAACATATACATACATTAATTGGACAAAGGCATTGCGATGCACTACCTATCCTGTGTTACTTATTAGGAACTTCTAATGTATTTTTTTTATTTCGTTGTTTTCTATTTTATTTAAAAAATATATACGAGTATATTTATTTAAGCACTCATTACATGTTCTACAGAAAATAAATTTATGGCAATGCAAAAAATAGGAATATACAAGTAGTATAAGAAAGATCTAAAGAACAATATATTATGAAATTGAACTGGCTGTTGTAGGATACCTAGACACCATGATTTTCGACTTCGCACTAGGTTAACGCCGTATTTGCTTTATTGAATTAATACTCACGCAGCATAATATTTGAGCAATAACTTAAAGATAATATGGAATAGTAAAAGACCTATGACGGCGTACAAGAAACTCGTCGTCACGTTTCATACCGTGGATAACGGGGCTAAGAAAATTTCATGGCCTCCGATTGATAGTGAAATTACGATCCCAATTATGCCCGACCCTTTTTTTACATGGCAAATGCCTAACACGTACCGCCCTCGCGGGGGCAAGGATGGGTTATGTCGGACTCGCACCGACTTAAACCCCATGGTGTTCCGCCTCCGCCGCATGTTTCCAGGGCCATGGGAACGCTTTCGCACACATTCTCAGCTTCACGATTACCGGCCGCCTACAATCGGCGGCCCCTCCTCGTCATAGTTTGCTCCTCCCAATTATGCCTGACCTGAATTATCCAGACCGGTGACGAAGAGTAGCGTACAAAAAACGAAGTTTCTGCCACTGCAATCACCACGGCAAATATGGCGATCATGGCACTGGATGTTTTACAGACTGTTGTAGAAAATGATGAGCCGTGTTGTATCGGCCTAAGAGAATCTACCACCCCGTCCCATCCCGTGGCTGTCGTAAAAGTCGACAGAGGGAAATTAAAACCAAATCCCTGGAACATCTGAATAAATATGCGGTTAATAATGCGGTTGCCAACCCGCCTGCCAAGCGTGGCAACTATGGCAAAATCCCTCCAATATGAGGGCTAAAAACTTTCGTGGCTATCTCAGTTCAGCAGTGGACTTGTGATAGGCTAAAACGAAGAAAATAAATAAGAAAAGGTGACTTAAAAATAAGGTATTTATTTGGACACTAAATATAAAATTAAGACAGCATAGCTTAGTGGTCAGAGTACTTGCTTCTATGCTGCGAGTCCTGGGTTCGAATCAAAACCGGAGCTAACATTTGCGAAAAACACATCGTTGGTTTTCGGGCCGGTTGGCTGTGTTGAGCGTGTCAAATTTATGACTTTAAAATGCACCCAGAAGACAAACCCTGGCCCCGTAATGATTAAAAAGTTTACTACGGTAATTCAATAACTTTATGAACAGGATTGTTGAAAACAATAGGTATTTTAATGTTCATAAAAATGCTAACACTTAAAAAACTATTTTACGCCGCGTAAATCTTATTTATTTAAAACGCTGTTAACGACCACTTGCCATAACTGAATTACTACTTACTGAATTATAGTGGAAGGTAATATTTTTTGCAACATGTACTTTACGTTTTCGTTATTGACGGATCTAGTGTTTATACTCGTAACATGGTATTCTTACACGTTATCGATTTTATATCCCTTAAGCTTCCCATCAGTTGCGGGAATATGGGAACAAGTAACGTGTTTGCGCGAACAAATATCAACTATAGAATATAATACAACGTAACGACATTTGGCTGTATCAGAATAAAGCAACCATAGCCGAAAAAACACACATTTAAAATTAGACATCGAATTTATTATAATAAATTTACACCGTTCTGGATACATGTCTTACTATTTCGCCCTAACGGCTATAAGGCTCTGGAACGATATACCTTTTGACATTAAAAAAGCTGCCAATAGGTTTGCCTTCAAAAATAAAGTCAGGGCTGATCTGCAAATCTGTCAAGTAAGTATGAGTTAATTCCATTGCATATAAATCGATGTTTTAAGGACGTAATAAAATGTTCCTTTTGTTCCTCTTTGATAATAATTATCTAGTAGTATTATTATATAGTAGTTATAAGTACTTATGTATATGTAAATATGTGTATATATATGTATGTATATTTGAATGTGTATGTATTGATATATTACGTATGTATTGCTATCTATGTATATTTTTTATCTCAGGTTGTTTTTTTTTTTCTCTTTTTAATGGTTGACTGGGAGAGAATGCCTACAGGCATTAAGTCCGCCATATGTACAACTTAAGTGCATAGAAGTTTAAATAGATAAAAAAAATAACGGTAAGAATGTGTAAAAGTGAAGTAAACCAACAGTCTAAAAATTTACAATTGGTGAGCACAGGCCTCGTTACATTTCTGAGAGAGTTTTGGAGCCGGCAAAGTCAGCCACGCTGCTCCAATGCGGGTTAGCGGACTTCACATGTCCTCAAAATGTTTTTAATTTACAGGCAGGTTTTCTCACGATGTTTTCCTTCACCGATAAGCATGGTAAATCGGCACTTCAAAATTGCCAAATAATTTTAGAGGAACCAAGGATCTAGCTCAGTTCACTAGCGTTCTATGTCGTACTAAATTGAGGGCAGGCGTATGGCCTGGCGTTATTATTGGTGGTAGGAATCCTATGCAGGAATCCGTCTAGGTAGGTATCACCACATGCCACTTATTCTGCCATGAAGCACTCACTGTGTGTCTGCCACTGAGAGCTAGTGTAATCACTGGGCATATGAGACTTCAGAACTGACGTGTGAAGGTGACGGGCGCAGTGTGGTGTCACATAGTGATCATATGTTCTAGGTGACACAGCATGAGCAAACGTTGTACTTACCAACAGGTGAACGTTTTGCTAGTCTCATCACTTTATCCAATAGAAAATAAAGCTATCACGGCTCATTGGTAGTCATGAGTATTCGGGATAATTCTCAATTCTTTTTAAATATTTCTCAATTTATAAAATTTTGATTAAAATGCTGTATTAATCAAGTTTTTCGGTGGTCTTATGAATTAATACGTTTACAATACATGTTAAACTTTTACTTACAGTTATTGCTAATAGCAAATATCTATAGCTTTAACCTAGGAACGATTAATGAAAAAAAATCATCATTGCCCCTACAACAGTTAACCTCACTCAGTTACTAAATCAAGCGTTAAGTTTCAAATGACCGTAATAGAAATTAAGCAGCCGATGAATGGACGGGTGGTGGGTGGTGTTCATTTGTTAAGACCATTCGATTCGTGGTCTAAGGTTAGATATTAATCTTCAGTGAATAGTGTAAAGCTCCAGAATTGTGAACCTGGGAAGCCATTAAGTCATTTAAGCGAAGTTTCATTAAATCTTTATGTTTTATTCTTACTTTGTCATACGTATGAATCGAAGCATGTCAATAATATGTTTTATACTCGTAAATAAGTGAGTCAAAGGTTTTTGGTAATCAAATTTGAAATATTCGAGCAAATTATAAAAGGCCTAGTCAGTTAGTTTCCTTGATTACTATTTCAAGGGACGATTTCACATGAGGCTTATTGGTCATTTCTTCTAATTTGTTGAGTTTCGAGTTATGAGCCTCAGGGGCTGGACGTTGGCCTTAAAAATAGTACGCGAGTGACCTGAGTTCGACCCCCGGTGCCGGCACCTCTAAAATTGTTCTCCAATTTTAAGTGCTTATTTTCCATATGCTCAGCGGTGAAGGAAAACATAGCGAGAAAACCTGCAAGTCTGAGGAATAAAAAAAATTGAGAACATGTGAAGCTCGCCAACTCGCCTTGGAGTAGCGTGGCGGAAACTTACCGGCTCTCATACATACATATATACATAAGATCACGACTGTATACCATAAGGGGTAGTCAGAGACTGGGCACTCACTGCAAAAACAGATGACTGCCACAATCCACGTTTCACCAAAACAATATAATGAAAGAGAAAGAGAAGAAAGAAAGAAAGAGAGATATTTATTTGAAGCAATCACAAAAAAAAATACAGGTCACAATTTTCCAATTAATAAACATACAAAACAAAATTAATAATTAAAAAAAAGGAACAACAATTTGGCAAATGCCATAAAACTTAAATTTAAGGAAAATAAAAAAATAAAATAATAATAATAATGAAACAAAAAAAAAAGTGGTAAAATTATATATCCATCTGTACATGGTGAAATGCTTCAAAAAGGAATGCCACTCAGGATATGCTAGGATGCCCAACACAACCTCGCCCTGATTTTCAGTGGCATCCTATATAATTATTTATATACTTACACAATATTTTTATACACATATATATATATATAAATATACACATATATACATATGATCACAAACACACATACATGCACAAATATTAATATATAAATACTGATAATGCTAATTCTTTGCGGGCAGAGGGCTAGCGGTTTCCGGTTTCCAGTAGCAAAAAAAAAAATGATGTATCAAACAAAACTTAAAAAAAAATAAATTAAAATAACAATAAATAAATGCAGGCCCTATAAATACTGCGGGTGTGGAATGTAAGAAAAAAAAACCATTTGACAAAATGAACGATGCGTAGTCCCACTACTCTTTTACCTCTTCGCGAGCTCCGAATTCCGAGTAACTGAACATAGAACTAGTCACCGTCCTATAAATTATTATATTAGTCTTATAGGTTTTTTCTAGTGTATAGAGGAGAGAGAAAAAAAAACCTTTGTGAATCGAGCATATTAAAGAGAGACATTAAATTAAGAGAAAAAGAGAGAAAAAAAATAAAAACATTAAAAAAATACTGCGTATACCGGAGGATCCGTAATAAAAAAAAGTAAGTTTAAATTGAATGTTAATAAGCTAAGATTGTAGTTGCTGATTCAATAGAAATAATTTATATTTAGTTCGAAAATTGTGCACTGATTGCAGGTTTCGAAAGGGCGGTGGAAGGTTATTCCAGCACTTGGTGGCAGTGTACCGGAAACTTCCTCGGAATGCAGCAGAATGATGAAGCGGTATCAACAACAAGTATGCCGAAGCTCTTGTAGAACTCGACACATTGTCTCGTGCCCATCGTAATTTATGATAAAGATAGGGAGGTGTTCTAAATTTAATAGTACCAAACAGTAACGTAGCAAAATGTAATTGCCAACGGTAGTCCATTTTAAGCATTCTTACGCTATTAACGTAAGGTGTTACATGTGTACGTGGGGGTATTTTGAAATGCACTTGGTGTGATAGGTGGTGAGCCCATCGCCACCATGCGTTGGTGGGTGCACAGTGCAATTTAATTCCTTACTCGCCTTTTACGAGATCCACTGGATGAGATGGAGTGGTAGTATTCTTTTAACGAGCCGCCACCACACGGCTTACTTACCGGCTCTCAACCCCCTCAAATAAAATTGCGAGCAGGCCTGTGCTTAGCAGTAGGAACTTTATAGGCTGTTACACTACCTTACTTATATTTACGTATGGCGTACACACTCCGGTACAAATAACACGAGTTGCAACCGCATAGTCAAGTATGACCATGGCTCCTCACGTTTCGGACAGATTTCAACATATTACTCGTGTCGCTAAATTCTCATGGATGTCGTAAAAGTCTACTAATTACAAAGGCAGGAACATTTTTCACCACCACTTTTGTGTTCGACAAATATATAATAATAAATATGTAGCGACATCTATCTCGGCACATGAGAAGCTCAAGAAATATTTCAGATATTCCATAATCGCGATATGAAAGTTTTAGGAGATACGAACTATATATACAAAAACATAATATTATTATGTACATAATATTATAATAATGATAAATATGAAATCACTTATAAATGGTAAAAAAACTATGCTACACCGGTGATGTAGCATCTAAAGTCCATGCATTTTTTTCGTGATAGAAAGTAACGAGATAAGCAAATCCGTAATCCAGACTGCGCTCACCCTGAGACATTAGTTGTTAAGGCTCATCTGCCCAGTAATTACACCGGTTATCAGTGCCATTAAAACCAAAACACAATTGTTGTTAATGACGGATGCCTGCATAGGAATCCTACAACCAGTAATCTGGTATTGCAATTAATTCCTCTAGCCAAGTAAGTGTGTGTGTGCGGGCGTTTGTGCGTATGGGCGTGTGTGTGTGCGTGTGAGAGATTTGAAAGATTAATTAGAGTTAATTAGACCCTCTAGACTTTACACATAAGAAAATTCACATAGTATTAAAATATATAGCGGCCATGCGATTGAAATCCATATTAACGCTTCAATCAATATTTAAGAAATTAAGTGAATAATTATTAATTGCTTTATGTATAAACCATTTGAAAACAAATATTTCAGACGTAAAGTCGCTTTCAAACAAAATAATAATCTCTTCGAGAGTGACGTTGTAAAATGATCCCATAGGATTAACTTGACAAGGGGTAAACTGTATCATCGAGATTGCCTACATTATAATCGACTGGACAGAATGTCAATTCAGGCATTTAGAATTCAAAATATTAATACTATTAATTATATAATATTATTTTAATTATATAGTACATATATTTTGTATTTATTTTTTACATCTCTAAACTACAATTCGCAACTAGATGGCCATACGTGGCATATCTGATTACAGCAGAACTTCTGAAACGGGTGCTACGTCGATACTATCAGTCCTTCAGAGCTCTTTTGTTACTACATAGACTTGGAGCAGTAGTACTATTGGCATTATACCTCGAGAAATTAAGAAGAAAAGATATCGCTTCTGAGCTACACCTGCATGCTGTTTTCAAGAATCGTTGTAAATCGATTTGTTTTCGTATTGTTGGTACATAAAAACACCTTTAATTAGGTTGAAATTTGGGCAAATCTCTCTTTAGCGACAAAATGATAAGATCATGTCTTTTCATTGAATTTATTTGGTTTTGATCGTAGTGTAATTTAGTAAAGAATTCTTTTGGACAGATAATCGATATAACATTAACATAAAAGTATTCTTTAACTTTAATTTTTATTTATAAACTTAAACAATTTTATATATATGTTGTACACTAGCCGAAGAAAATTTCAGTAACATATAATTATAATTTTAATCTAATAAAAATGTTACTTCACTTCTATTTTGCCCCTAACAGCAGTAATTATTAAACAATTAGATGATCGCGTGTAAAACGAACCTTGGACGCGATGCAATTTTCTAACGTTTTGGGCAAATTTCAACGCTCCGCTAATAATATAACTTCTGCAAAATGATTTTAAATGTACATTTTATAAAACTAATGTTTTCTATTCTAATATCGCATATAACATACAAACATACAGATATATATTAAGAGGCATTTTTTTGAAAAATATCTTACACAGTCCTACATCACCACCGCAGTGCCAATTTTTTTTCCTCATCACTTTGTTTTGGTCTGAAGAGCATAATAGAATAGAATAATTTTTATTCAACATAGATTATTTCGTCATCATCATTATTTCAGCCTATCACTAGTCCACTGCGGAACATAGGCCTCCCCCATAGATTGCCACAAAGTTTGTAGCTCTCATTTTGGGGGAATTTTGACATAGTTGCCATGCTTGACAGCCGGTTTGGCAACCACAGTTTATTAATTAAGATGTTTCAGGATGATGCTGCAGCCCATCTTAAATAATAGGTACTTATTGGCCTTAATCCACTGTTCGCAAAAAATGTCTCTGTCCTGGGAAGAACAAGCAAGAAACCCATTTTTATTTTATAATTTGCCATGTTTGACAGGCGGGTCAGCAACCGCAGTTGCTGCTGCCGACCTCCTGGTTTTATTTCCCATCTGTCGACTTTTACGACTCCCACGGGATAAAATGGGGTGGTAGATTCTCTTAAGCCACCACACGGTTAATTACCTGAAAAAGAAGAGACAATGACCAAAGACTATATGACCGATAACATCGGTCGGTATCGATTACGTCTAAAACTTAACCAAAGTTTTTAACCAAAGTTGAGTTACTAACGCTATCTAAAACTAAGCCACAATGGTCAGCAACTGTGAAAGCGAACAAGCAAATTCGATTAAATGATTGGATAGATCCCGGTTACAAGAGTAGATGTACAAAGATAGTAAAGAAAAAGGTCGGTGACTTTGGTAACTGTATTACACATAACTACCCTTAAATTTCATTATTGGAAATGGAAAACGTCGAAACATAAAAACAAAAAAAAACTGTGTCCGTCAAGGGACGCCCGGCAGATATGCAACATTAAAATGATAGTTATTAAAGAATTTATAATCAAATAAAACCAATTAATGCATATGGAGTAAAATAAATAAAAACGTAAGGTTTCGTTAGTTAAATTAAATATATTTCTGAATATTCTAATTATGATAATATTCAGAATATATATACATACTTTTATATAGTACATGCTCCGCGCACACACAAGGCAGTAGAGAGTGGCGGCAGAGAGGCGGCATGACAGTAAAGAGAGCGGCTTACTAGTTGGTCTTACCCACAAAAAATACGAAAAGATGTCTTAAAAAAAAACAATTAAGAATACAAAAATCGATGGACGGGAGATTTTTTTCAAATTCTAATTATTTTCTCCAATCTTAGGATATACTCATACTTAATAACAATAATGTCGGAACACACGCGTCATCAATTGAATAAAGCATTTTTTTAGATTTTATCGTTCATTAATTTATTAATAATAATGAAACTTATTGTACTGTAGCTCAATCCATATGTTTGTCGGTAGTGGGATTTGAACCTGCGACCATTAGCTTTTGAGGCAGGGACATTAACAACCACGTTATCGACCGGTCAGAATATATAATCGATGAAGTTAGTACTATAAGCGATTTGTCTTTTTCAGCTACAACAGACTTACTACGAATGGGATACGATGCCCAAGACCTTTACGAAACAACGGATACCCAAACCAATTAAATCATTAGCGACTAACAAATAAGTGCGCGTTTAAGGAAAAATTGTTACATATAAGAAATAATTATTAACTGTTTTACCCATCAAGAAAACAATTGATAATTATTTCTTATCTTACGCGAATACCACACATTTAAATAAAACTATTTTTTAAGGATTTTCGGATTTTATCCCGTTTAATTTTGAGTTATTTATAACCCGCTTTACAACACCCATAGTCACGGGAGGACTTAGGTGACAGATGTCCTGATGTCATAGTTAACCCGGAGTACCTTCAGCTTTCAATTATTATTTTTGGTCCGATCTGCGCAGAAAGAGCTAAATGTGTCTTGAAGGCCTGCAGTGGTAAGCTTGGTTTTTGATATAATTTTATTAATTATTGGATTCCAAGCCGGTGGTTGTACCCAACCATCCTCTTTATTGAAATTAGGATAATTTTAAATTAGGATGCTAGGTTATTTAAAAAGCTAATTATATCATCATCATGATAAACAACAAGGTATTCTAACCATATCTCTTACGATTGAAATGGCTTATGAGAAAATCTTTATAAACCCTATGAAATGTTTTAATTTTTTTATTAACAAAAGTGACTGGACGAGCAAATCACGTGCTGCTTCCCATCTCCTGGTTTTTATTTTCCCTCTGTCGACTTCCACGGATGAGATTGGGTAAAGCACTCGGGTTATAAATAGTAAAATTAAACGCGATAAAATCCGTAGTGTTCGCGTAAATATAAGAAATCATTATATAAATAAATTACTGACGTTAATAAAAATTTGACGTGTATGAATTATTGTGCTATTACCATCTCTTTACAAACATATTTATTTTACAAATTTAAAGTAGTAAGTAATAACGTTATAAAAAAATCCCGTCGTTGGAAAGAATCAGTTTGCTTAGAAACTTTAAAATAATATTTACTTGCAGTTGATGTATTACACTGTAGTGACAGCTATGTCATCACGCGTGAAGCTCGGGAAATAGCTCATCCTCCTCATCGCTCCTACATCGCGCTATTGAAGTTTCATCGATGTGGACTATATATATATATGTGAGATCTAAATTTTACATACCCGCCGTTTTTCCCATATAAGGGGTTGGCAGAGACCACATCCGTAAACCACTTTTTACCCACACAGAAAACCACCGATGTGGTGGCGGACCACGAGTTGAAATTCTTGCTCCCTATTGCCTACCCACGAAAAATAAGCCATAGACACGGCATCCACTGGCTTGGCGGAGAGAAAGGAAAAAGAGATAAGGTAGAAAATGGACATGGCGTAGGAAATGGGAAGTTGGGAAGGTGTACGATGCTAATATCTCGGAAGGAGCAGGAGGAGCAGGATGAGACAGCAGTAGCTTGGAAGGCCGGAGTTGCTTACCCGGTACTCTACTGTATTTGCCGGACAAAGCAACTGGGTCAAGTACTCCCTGGTTAAATGGCTGCTAATATTTGTACGTAAATTATTACTGGTAGTACAAGACCTCCGCGATTGGTCCAGCCGATCTGACAGGCAGCCATTGCTTTCGGCATATCATCAGCGAAATATCTTTGTTTTTTTACAGAAAAAGGGCCAAACGACCACGCAGCTCATCTGATGGTAAGCGATCACCACCGCCCATGTATATCCGCAATACTAGAGGAATAGTGGATACAGATTAGACATTTGAAAAAAGAATAGGCTCTTTTCTTGAAAGTCCTTAAGTAAAATCGGTCCGGAAAAACCTATTAGTGCGATAAGAGGAAACATTACCTGTCCATCATCATGCTTAAATGTATCTTCTAATTTTAGTCTAAATTTAAAATATTGTTAACTGAAACATAAACATTTAAAAATTACCGGTAATATATTACCGAAAATCTTTTCAAGAACTGTCATTGTTTGGTTATAATTATTATTTCCATAGTGAGTTGTTGAAGTTCAATTTAAATGTTCTATTACTAACTCGTAGGAAAATGCATTAAATTCCGAATACGTGAAATGCTCGCAACACGTTTAAAGTCCGGTATATTGGCTGACGTGACCACAGAAACTTCTGCTTGTATTTTTAAGGATTTTTTTATAAAATGACCCGTTTTACTTCATAAAACTTGAAGTATATTTTTAATATTAAAATTAAAGTTTAGAAATATTTGTATCTCTTAAATTTACTTTTTTTACTATCTTATGTATGAGGCCTATCAGATGCATAAATACATAATATAATAAGTATAAGAATCAAATAAAATCCTTTCCGTGACTATACATTTCTTTAATTTTAAAATTTATTAATAATTTTTAAATTACACCTCCGCAAGCCATGCTACACCTATACGCCTCAAACTCTAGGCCATAACAGATTATATATTTCAAAAATATTTTTTTCATCGACTTTCGATTTAATACATTTGATTTAATGAAAACTTTTGCATTATAGTAATCTTACTTACATACTTCAGTTCTTGTTTTGTATTTTAGTCGGATTAAATATAAAACTACGGAAAAAATATTTTAAAGGTTCGGCCTAATAAATTTTACTAATATTCTCACTTTTTAATTTATTTTTGTTTATATTTAATTAGTTTCATTATATTTTTAACTTTAGTAACATAATATAACACCACATAACGTGCACCTGTTCTACATACACAGTGCTTAAATTAATAAAATGTTTTTAAGTTAGTTTTTAAGGTTACACGGTGTTATTCAAATTCCGTGAGGCATAGGGCTAATAAAGTAATAATATTCGCGATTACCGCCATTGGTTATACGAAGGATGACTTTTCTAGTACACAGTGTGATATGGGTATAACATTTAAGCGACAATTTCAGATCACGCCACCGTCGAATATGTATTGCAGTTATCGAATAAGTTCGTTTAATAAATATATTGACCATGGAAGTTGGTTATGTATAGTCAACAATAAAACTGCTTTACCACCCTTAGGCTTAACATCGATTCACACTAGGTCCATTTTTGTTTAAAATATCAATGTGACCGTTACATACTGATGTCATCATTGCATGCCGTCAGTGACGTGTAATACACTATATTCCGGGTTTACATTATATTTGAACTTGAGCTGTTATTTCATTTAGTCCATATTCATTGATAAAGCACACCGTGTAATCCACGACACAATATGAAATATTATTTGTTGTTGCGTCTTGTTCTAGTTCAGCGTCATCATCATCATTTCAGCCTATCTTAGTCCACTGTTGAACATCGCTCCATCCAGTGGGGGAGCGCCCTACACTGCGTTTGCCGGTACGAGGTTGCCACTCTAGAACCTTTCTTCCCCATCGGTTATCGATTCTACGGGCTATATGGCCGGCCCATTGCCACTTCAGCTTGCTAATCCTTAGGGCTATGTCGGTTACTTTAGTTCTGCTGCGGATATCATCGTTACGGATTTTATCACGCAGAGAAACTCCGAGCATAGCTCTAGTTCAGCGTATTTTCTTATTATTTCAGTCATATCGTTAAAAGACATATTATTAAATGACGAGAAAAGAAATCAATTAAAAATTTATTATAGTATATATATTCGGTGATGTAATTGCTGTTAGCCTTCTCAGCTGTTACAGTTCCATCGGATACTGTGCTCGCGGGCCAGGGGCCCGCGTGCCAGGTTTGGTTTAACCCAAACAAAAATAAATAAATAAAAACTCCTACAAAAACCTCGAAATTCGGACTGTGTCGCGTTCGCTGCGTGCTTTCGCGATTTCGAAAATCTTAAATATTTTAAGTCATCTAATGACCGTCCGAGGGAGGCTGCGGGCGTCCATTCGGACTGTCGACTTGTGTGTCGGTAACTCTGGGCGGTGAGAACCGCCCTGGAACACGGGAGTATCTTGTGTACGCGGTGTGATTATTGACTATTGCGCGCCGCTCTCTACGGCGGTCGCGCGTCGTGGTGCGTGTTATATTAAAGCTATTAACTGTGTGTACAGTGTAGCCTGGATCGTGACTGACGGTATCGTGGTCAGGAAGAGCTGAGACGTCCGCGTCGTCTGGCATGTTTCACGGGCGAAGTTTGCCTTCGGTCGCGTTTCTGTTTGGTCGGTAATTTGCTGCTTTAACCACCAGCGGGTTTGAATGAACCGAGGCTTTTTCGAAAAACCGCCGTGATAATTGTCTGAAGTATTCAGAGATTAAGGGTATTTCACAGTCGCTGTGATAGTATTATAGTAAACATCGTATTTAGAAGTTATGAAAATTATACAAAAATATATAAAAAACCGATCTTCCTTCCTATAAATTTATGTCTATAATTATCAGAATAAAAAATGAAATATTCTCTGATAAACGATAACAGAATATTGAATTAGTAATACGTATTCCCGCCGTTCCCTTCAATGACCGCTAGCAATCAGCTTCTCAATGAACCAACAAGTCACAAACAGATACCCCGTATAGATTCCCAAGTCTCTCTTCTTATCGATGACTTTCAAGAGCATCTCTTATTCTCTCATTGCAATGATTCCATCGTTGCACCATAAGTCCCCGAAGATTTTCAATAAGGTTTAAATCGGGCGATTTGAAAAGCCACGGTATCAGCCGAATGTATTGGTGTCGATGAAATCAGTCGCGGTTAATCCTAGCCGCATGTAATCGACAATTGTCTTATAAATAATAAAATTGGAAAAGCTCATTTTCTGGGTAAAGTTTCCGGACGGCCGGCAACTTGACGTTTTCTAAAGTATTAACATAATTTAGAGTTGTTGTTTTTGAAGGTAATCCGCATAGTTCACCGACTCCATCAGCTGACACCCAGCCCCAAATTGTTTGCACTAATTCTACCAGACTCAGTGACAGGCACTAAAGAAAGAAAGAAAGAAAGAAAGAAAGAAAGAAAGAAAACATTTATTGCGGAAATACGCCACAGACACAAATACATAAAAAATTAGGCACTAGACATACAAGTAAACAATGTATTTACAGACAAACAGAAAGAAACATTAAACATCATCACAAAACTGAACATTTAACAAAACTCGTGTACAAACATATTGTCACGTGTGTCGTGGCGCATTGAGCAAACGGGTCTCACTCAGCTTAATGCCGCAGTCGAGCGCTGGTTTTCAGTGAGCCCGAGCGGCGAGGGACGTACGGACGTTCACGCTTGATATTCATAAATACATTTTGTACATACACAATAAAATAAAAAATAAAATAAAAATACGTAATAAGTAGAAACAAAATTGCAGTGTGTCAAAAAAAAATAAAAAATAGTTGTATTTAAGATGTGGCCAGTAATTTAGTCGCTGGGACCTTGCTCATCAAAGCTACGTGTCTAAAAACTTTGTGGTATGTATTATTGTATCTGTACTATTTTTTTGAGTTATTATTAAATGTTTTTTATATGTTTCTTTGAATGTATGCACTGATTTCAGACTACGGAGCGGTGGTGGCAGGTCGTTCCAACACTTGGAGGCAGCATATCTGAAACTCCCTCGAAAGGCGGCAGTTCGATGGGCTGGCACAGAAAGGGAATAACTCGACGCGCGAGTGATCTTTGACTGCACGTCGCGCGACCATACTAATTTTTCAAAAAGATAAGAGGGCACATTGTATTTTATTACACCAAAAAGTAATGTTGCTAAGTGATGGTCGCGGCGGTATTTCATTTTTAATATATTACCTTTGTTAATGTACGGCGTAACGTGAGTGCGTGGCGGTATATTGAAACAGAACCTCGCACAGGCATTCTGCACTCGCTGAATGAGTTTTTGACTGCGTATTAATAGGCGAGATCCGTATACTACATCCAAATAATTAAATTTCGAAAGAATTAACGAGTCGCAAAGCCTGATTCGAATGTCTGTATTTAGGTATTTTCTAATTTGGTATAATACTTTTAATCTATAGAAACAATTTCGAGAAATGTTAACAATATGATTTTCGAAACGTAGACAGTCGTCCATGAGTAGACCTAAATTGCGGACCTCGTTTACTCGTTCAACTTGTTCGCCTCTTATAGACACCTGAACACCATGATTTGAAATTTTTTGGATTTGTCTGGCCGTCCCAAGAATCATAAACTTAGATTTACCTCCATTGAGTACCAGTGCGTTGGATTCTGACCAAGCAGCAATGCTTTCTAGATCTTCATTTAATTTCGCTACAACTGACTGTGTTTCCTCAGGTTTACAAGGTATGTAAATCTGAGTATCGTCTGCATACATATGGTATCTGCAATATTTAATGTGATCTACTATATCGGCACAATACACTGCAAACAAAAGAGGTCCTAAAATGGAACCCTGTGGTACGCCTCGATTAACGCAACGAGGTTCTGAGATTAGTGGCGATCCACTTTGGTTTGAAATTTCTACTCTTTGCACGCGATGTTTGAAATAACTTTCGAACCATTTTACTACCGAAACATCGAAGCCGTAGTAGTGCAATTTGGACAGAAGCAATGGCACATTTAGACAGTCAAATGCTCTTGAAAAATCAAGCATGGCCAGTACAGTACCCCTACCACTATCTAGATCCGATAAAATGTCATCCACTACTTTAATCATAGCAGTTGCTGTACTATGATATTGCCTAAAACCCGATTGTAGACTAGGAAGTATATCATTTGTCTCTAAATATTTTCTTAGTTGTTCAGCCACAACCTTTTCCAAGATCACACACACATGGAAGTATGCTGATTGGGCGTATGTCTTTCAAGTTAATGGGGTTTGTGTTTTTAGGTATAGGCCTAACTACTGCATATTGCCAATCAGTGGGATATGTATGACTTTCAATAGATTTATTAACAATATTAGTTATTATAGGTATTGTATTAGGAAAAGACATTTTCAACATGTCTAGGGAAATGCCATCTATACCCACCGCATTCGATTTAAGTGACCGTACTATTTTTACTACGTCACTTTCCTCAACTGTCTTTAATTTAAACTTACTTGATACTTTAACATGAAATTCAAAGTATGTTATAGTAGAAATGGAAACTTGGTTATTTCCGGGAACATTTAAAAAGTTATTATTTATCAAATTGGGGTCATTGAAAATATGATGCGGTAATTCTAATTTACTTCTTAATTTGACATTTTTTTTAATGTGCGCCCATAGAGTGCGAGGATTTCTTTGATTATTATTAATGTAAAAGTCATAATAAGCCTTTTTTTCTCTAAGAAGTGCCTCCGCGACATATTTTTTAAGTTCCTTATAGAAGTTCTTATGTGTTTCTGCGCCAGATCTACGCGCCACCGCGCTAGCATCATCCCGCAATTTCATCATTTTTTTAATGTTAAATGTAATCCATGGATATTGAAAATGTCTAATCGCTTTGACACGGCGAGGTGCGTGAATATCAAATAATGTTAGCAACATAAAGTTAAATAGAGAAACCATATCATCCACGCTGTGTAATGTTTTAAAATGATCCCAATTTAATGAATTCAAATCCAATGCAAACTGTTCTACATCGATAGCATGCAAGTCTCTGTACGATACCAGGACTGATTGTTGTTTAGTTTTTTTTATGTGGAATTCGCAACTAATAAATGCGTGACTACTCAAGTCTCGCACGTGATCTACAGAAATTGCGCATTTCTGGACGTCCGTACACACAACGTCTATTAAAGTTTGGGAGAAATCTGTATAATGGGTAGGTTCAGTAACACATTGTCTTAGTTTGTAGCACTTTAAAAATCCTATTAATTTTTTACAATTATTGTCCATATTACTCAAAAAATTTATATTAAAATCGCCTAACAATACTACATGTTTACACCATGCAAATGTCCCGATAGTCTCGGACAAAGCATCGAGAAATATGTCAACGTTTAACCACGGCGGTCTGTACGCAGTACCAATTGCCAATTTAATGCCGTTAACTGTGAGCGCTAGCCACATTTGTTCAACAAGCGGCGCTGGGGGATGCGGCAAAGTTCGCGCAGTAATGCCTTGTCGTATATAGAAGCCGACTCCGCCGCCGCGCGAGCGCACGGTAGGCGGCCGGGGAACGTGACGCAATCGGTAGCCGGGCACCGCGGGCGCGCGCCCCTCCTCACCCTCCCGCAACCAAGTTTCATTAACGGCCAGTATATCCACAGCGTGGCGATCTATAGCCACTATTAACTCGTCATGGCCTGTACCTAGTGATCCCACATTTATTAGCCCTAACTTAAGATTACGTTTTGAATTGAATGATTAGGATAATACTAATAATTAGGAACAACATGACAGCAATAATAAGCTCCGAAATAGCACTCATAATAATCCGTTCCGCCACACATATTTTGCGTATGTATATATTTATAATAATATTGCATGAATATATAGGATCTAAATATTTTAATACTATTATGTCACTAAAATGTAAATATATATAATTAAACAATTGTAAATACCTACAAAAAACTTCGTAAATATGTATAAGCCTACCTACGAGTAACATCAACTACGTGATCTTCATCATATCTTGTAATGTTTAACGCCAGAGATTATTTAATCGACCATGTTGGCTGGATTTTAAGGCATTTCGTAATAAATAGTGATGTTCATAATGTAAATATCAGGAACATGCATAAACTAATAATGCCAGTTGATCGACTTCACAGAGTCAGTAACACTTTCATGGTGCAATGTATACGTTTTTAACAAAAAAATCCCAGAAAATCTTTTAATCAAAAATTTCGTTTTTTTATTAAACAAAGACTTATTAAGAAGGGTTTTTATAATATTAAATAGTACAATGTTAAATAACCCTGTGATTAGCAGGAATAAAGTGATAGCTGCCAAGCCATTTCTAAATAAATTTATGATTTCGTTTTTGTATGTTAAATTGAAAAGAAAAAAAATGCCCGCTGTTTCTTGCTGTTTCTGCCTACAACAGAGACATTTTTTGCGAACCATACACTGGTTAAAAAATTACGTTCAATGAGTATTGTGTAAAATAAAAAATAATATTGAATAAAAATTATTCTATTCTATTAAAACAAAAACTAACCATTACAAAGACCACCACTGCAAGACTATTTCTAATGTCATTTTGCGTAGAGCGAGCCAAAAGTAATAATTAAAAGCCCGGAAGGTTACCCAGATTATCTATGACAGAAGGACGTCTAACACCTCAGATCTCAACTGACTATGGGAGCCATACAGTGCTATAAAGTGGTACTCCAAAGGACGGAATATAAATAGTAAAATGATATGCTAAAAAAATATTTATATTAAATAAAGCAACTGGGTAATTGTACCGACAACAGTCGTAAGCAATTGAAACAATATTTGCATCATCGTTCTACTCCCAGGTTTACTGTCTCGTAAAGCATATGAACTGAACACGGTACATGTATGAGCACATAACTACTTTAGCAACCAGTTGAGAAACTCCGATTGAATTTTTATTGGTTCGAAATTGAATGGTAAATGGGAGTGAAGACACGTGGAAGAGAAATTTATGTTCTTTTCGAAGTAATCCTGAAATTGTTTACGGCTTATGCCACATTAAATTTAGATTTTTGTCATTTTCTGAATTTCTCGTTGCAAATACAACTCAGGTCAGTCAGATTAGAATGATTCAGTCAGATTTGAAGATTTAGTCAAAATGTTTAGATCTGGCCATTCGTCATTAAATAAAATAATATAAACCATTAACAATAAAACTAAGATGTTGTGTTAATTTTATTATATATTTTATTTATTATAAAATCAGCAATTAAATGCATATTATTATATACTGAAATTGGTTACAGTAAATTGTTAATTAGAAACTCGAGAACTTTGAATGTCTTTGTAGATGCTGCAATAAGGTAGCGAGTGTAATTATGTTTCGAGGCGCTGGCATATATGCAGTTAGCACAACGCCTTATCCAATTGTTTCTTAACTGACGTTATTTCTGGTGTGCTGTATTTTACATTGTTACAGCTACAGTATTTAGTGTTACTTTGGTTAACTAACGACTTAGATAATCAGTCATTCCCCTAATGGCGAGAATGTTTTATAAGTCCAATATAGGATCACTGAGCAGTCTACACTACGTACTCCACTATAAGCCTAAAAACAGCAACCATTTTAAGCGTGCATACAAATTCATTGCCGCTTTTGCTCCTCACTTGCTGCTTGCTTGTCACTTATATAGAATAAACGTATGGTTTTATTTTCTTTTTATTCTTAAGCTTTGTTACGAAACCATAGAAAAAAAAATCCCCGTAGTATTCAAACAACAGCATGTTATAGAAAAAATACAAAAATGCTTGAAAAAATATCCCTGTCTTAGCGTATTTATTTCGTTAATCGTCTTGATCGTACCAAAAAAAGAAAATAATCTTTTTTTATATGATGCGGAACATGAACCAAATTTCTAATTAAAATCGGATTTTATAGATTTTGTATAAAAGTTATGAAAATAAACACGATAATAAGAAATAAATAAAGAAAATAACATTTATATACATATATTTATGTGAAAATAAATTATTTATTTTTCAACGTATGAATAATTAGTTTCGTTTGTCATTTTTTTACACTCTAAACAGTTTCTTATTGAGGTTCCTCTTACGGAGAAGAAACACGCGAAAGGAACTCCGCAAGTATCCTAGTTTTGTAATTATTTTATTTTTCTTTTAGACATAAACCATTGTATTTAAAGGAGAATGCCCACTGAGCCTTTTTACTTAGGCCCAGAAGTGGACAATTAATATTATAAATGTATGTCTTTTTGAAGTTTTTAAAAATAACCTATCTTATAACAATGAACATAAATTAAGAAATTAAAAAGGCTCTAAGCGTTGACACAAATATTCATTAGGTCTGCATTTAATAGTTTATGCATATGCTATTGGGTATATTATTATCAAAAACCCTTTTTGATAATAATATATGTGCTGTTGTTAAGTGCAGCGACAGAAGTATGACTTGTGCAAAAAGGAAAAAAAATATATACATTTGCAATGTTAGATTAAATTGGTGAGTAGTTTTTCAGTATCGTAATAGTTTAACTGTTGGAGCCAAATAGTTATTTTTCTTTTTCAAATGGTTTTAGCTAGATTAAATATGTGCAGTCTTATTAACTTTATTGTATAATAAACCTCCGAAGTAGCAGAAGAAAGATTTGAAAATATATTTGATAGGTGCATATGATGATAATTTACGGGGATGTATCATCTTTTACCGAAAGAAAGTGAAGGATGATAGGTTTGTAGAGCGTGTTGTTTTAGTATAATGTTTTGCATCATTAACTGACGCACTATTAGGATGTTCAATTATCTGTACGAACGCGCTGTAGGATAGCGATACAGTAGTAAAAAGGATACATTCGAGATGGCTCTTTGCGTTCTGGCTAGTTGAAGCATTTGATACCATAGATCAACAGAGATTGGGCCGGAGCAAAGTAGACTGATTGTTTTAATTTCCTATCTAAAAAATTTAAGTAAGAAGTATCAAAGATAAATTTTATGCTCTGTTTTCCTAGGCGGATTTTATTCTTTAATAAGTAATAAAATCCTTCACGCGAAAAGCGCGGGGTATTGTAACGTTGACCCTTTTACAACTTAGGTATTATAACTTAAATAAGACGTTCATTTAATGATTACATCAAATAAAAATATTTAACAAATATATACTTACACATTTTACTATTTAAATCTATATTCATTAAGCTAAGCTTAGAACTGCATACTCTCATTTAATTTATATTAAATTCTTCCCCACCCCTATGCCGCTGATTGCGAAGGAACAGGTTTATTTTGTCTCCGTTTGCATGACGTCAATCGATCATTCTAGAATGCATACAGAACCACAGGCGAGTACCGGACTACGTCAGCGGAAATTAGGCGGGTCTCTACACCCACGACCTACCTTCTTTTTTTAATAAACGTATTTTATTGTTTTGACAACTGTAGTTCTTTTTTATTTCACGAACACCTGACAAGTCACATCATTTTCCGATAAATAAACTATCTATATGCAAGTAATCACGCCAATTCATCATGCCGTCGATGGAAACTTAAAAGTGTAAAAATAATAAACCAACATACTAAAACACACTTTCATCATCATTTGCCTATCTCTAGTCAACTGCTGACCATAGGCATCCACCATAGATTGCCACAAAAGTATGTAGCTCTCATATTGAGAGACATTTTGCCATAGATGCCACGCTAGGCAGGCTGGTTGACACCCAACAGCGGTTGTCATATTTATTCAGTTGTTCCAGAAACATGCTGCTACCAGTCTTCTGGTTTCCATTTACCCTCTGTCGACTTTTACGACATCCACGGGATGAGATTGGTTGGTAGAAATCGGCCCATGTTGTGGTTGATTTGGGCCCTTCCTTAGGTACTGTTATCAACTTTCCGACCCTGATATCTTTACCTGTTTTTCTCACCACTGTGTATGGAACAGTGGTCAGAAAGAAACAAAAATAGAAAGAACCAAAAAAAAATTTGGTTTTTTACTTCATCTGTGTGTCAAACAGAGTTCTTTAAATTGCAAAAATATTTCTTTATACTCTTGTGCCTCTTTCTTTTTCTATTACATGTTTGTTTGTATTCTTCTTTAATTTTAAGGATGTTTTCTTCGTTTCTTCTCTAATGTTATCCCTTTGTTCTATAACATCTACGCTAAACTCCTCTTCTATTATTTTAGGTATCCGAAAATCTTCCTTCTGTTTAAGCCTGGTTCCAGTAAATAAATAAAACGATGATGTATTAATAGGACGTTCATAGGTGATAGTAATATTGATTGCATTTTGAGTACAATTCACAAACCTATACCATTGCATAGGTTCCTGAATACTCAACTTAGTTAAGATAGCTATAATTCTATATATACCCTCCACCTGTCCATTGCCTTAAGTAATTCTTGTGGTCACTTTGTGATGCTCTATATCATTTTCAAAACAGTAATCTTGAAATTCTTTTACTTGATCCACACAAACTTAGTATAGGCATCTATGACTGTTAACACATTTTTTGGTTGTTTCAAGTGGTTCTAAATTGTAACAGTACAAGGTGTCCAATGCTAATTCTCCATTGCTTATTGAGTTTAAAAATGCTTCCTGTTTTCCAGTTTTCTTGCTTCTTAAAATACAGGGAACACATCCTACGCAACGAAAGGGTTTGCACTCGTACACGTAAGTTGCCGGTACCCTCAACACTGATTTTCAGTGCATCCATGTTCGATCTTGAGTTCACTACCACTGTTGCGCTGATGCTGATGAAGCTTTATTGCTAAGTAATTAACTAATTAAAATTAATCTTTATAAGGTAGCGGTCTAAGAGAATCTACAACCCCGTCCCATCTCGTGGGTGACGTAAAAGTCGACAGAGGGAAATTAAAACCAGGAGATTGGCAGCAGAATCTTCCTGAAGCATCTGAATAAATAAACTGCGGTTGCCAATCCACCTGCCGAGCGTGGCAACTATGACAAAAATCCTCCAATATGAGAGCTACAAACTTTTGTGGCTATCTATTGGAGAAACCTATGTTCAGAAGTGGACTTGTGATAGGCTGAAACGACGAAGAAAATATTAGGTTACAATATACGATTAGGATACTTTACAAGATTTACGAAAAATAAATAAATAGAAAAAAAAATACAATGCATTTACAAGTTTTATATAATGAGTGAGAAGTCAAAGTAAGGATTTGTATTTCATTCTAAAATATTTAATGTATTGCAGGTTACGGAAAGGTGAAGGAAGGTTATTCCAGCACTTCGTCGCGTTGTATTTAAAGCTACCACGGAAGGCAGCTGAAGAGTGCAAGGGTAAAACTCATTTGTACATGGAATCTCTAATATGGTATATATTGTGATCACTCATCCATGTACCAAAATGCAAATCTCTTCGACTATCCATTTTAAGCATATTAGTGCTAAAAAAAGATGTTACATGTGAGCGAGGTGGAATATTAAAATAATATCGTGCACAAGCAAACCGAAACACAGTAATGTTTGCACACTACTGCTTCACTGCAGAATAACTGGCCCTGGGGTGGTACCTACCTAGACCGATTCCTGCATAGGAATCCTACCATCAGTACTTTCATTAGGATCGGCAGTATATAAAATAAAAAAGCAAGAGGCCTAATATTGAACCTTGGCACTCCCCTTTTCACTAGTTTACATTCACAAACCAGGATAGTACCGTCCTCAGTTCGGATTTCCACAAATTGTTTGCAGTTGCCAAGATAACTATCGAAACATCTTATTGTATTGATACTAAAACCATAGTATGACATTATTGATAATAGTAATGGAATGTTTATAGAATCAAAAGCTCGACAACAATCCAAAAAAGTAAATAATATTCCCTCACCAGCATCATCCGCGACAGTAGTAAAAGCCGCCCCTGTGCTTTCTAAATCCAGACTGTAAGATCGGCAGCAATTCATTGCATTCTAAGAAATCAGATAACATACTATTTTTTCTAATACTTTCGAAAAACAACCCTTGTTTTTCTTCGGAAGAGGTTTTACTAACGCAGTTTTCTACAAATGCTGAAATGTACCAGTTTCGAGAGAGCTATTCACATCTTTTGTAATAATAGTTAAGGAGTCTGGAACAGCCAACAATATTATATCTTACGAAACCCCGTCAGGCCCTACTACATTCGAATGTAAAGAGTTTATAACTTTAGATACTATAAGGTCGTTGACTGGTTTTAAATTAAATAATGACTTCGACTTATTAAATTCAAAGAGATCATTTAATAGTTTTTATTTTACACGAGTACACCTTTACACGTTTTAGTCTACAAACACTGTCCGCCATTATTCCCATTTATTTCTTCACTCCTTTTTATACATCTTCCATTCAATTTTATAATTATTTAAGACACAAATCACTCTTCTTCACAATCCTGCATTTATGCATTAATATTGCAAGCTTAAGCAGACCAGCCTCCACAAACTGCACCTGTTCACAAATATGGCTCCTCAACCATATTACAGGGAATTGGACGACCCGTCACACGAAGCCGTCGCGAGCAGAGACATTAAAACGAGCATAACACACTCAAGTTTACCAAACAAAATTTAAATTACCAAAGATTACTGCCCTCTACTTCAGATATATATATATATATATATATATATATATATACTATACCTAAAATGATATAATAATACCTAAAATATATCATGTTTTCATGAGACATTTTTTGTTATTGTTGCTAAAAAATTAGATTCAGACTTTGTTGAAGTATCATCTCTGGTGTCAAAAGTTGTCTTCTTGTTCTATATTATATTAAACATTGTAACTGTCCAAGTTTTTCTTTAAATAACTGTCATCATATTTTTTTCTATAAGTAGTTAGAATTTTAAATAAATTGTTAAACGTAGTTTGTGAAACGTAGTTTATAAGGTGTAACCATTTCTGCGCGTGTCGTCGTCGCCTAAAACTATTGCAATGCTTAGTTTGAGCTTATATTTTGATATTTTCTAAGTTAGTAAGACTGTTTGCTAAATTGCCGATCCATTACATAAATAAATGTATAAAAGTATGAAAATTGTACGCCGTATTCCCAGCAAACGAGGTTATAATTTTTGACTGATTGACTGAACTATGAATTAATAGTGCACTAGGTCTATTAAAAAATAAATTATGTTAACTCGCAATCATTTTCTTAAGGTGGTATTCATAAGAATATTTAAATTATAAATCGACTGCAAAAACGGCGTTCTATATGCGGAATAGTATTTCGAGCTAAATTTGTAGCCATCTGTTGTTTACGATACAGTAAAACAATACAAAGCACCTTACTGTTGTTACGTTTTATTTTTAATTCATATCCAGTAGACGGCGGCTGTAACTCATAGGGTATCACACTCGGTCCAGTAATGGTATCGTTTGTTTGCTGTCATACTATGCAACTGTACTTTGTAAACCGTTTTTGTAGCATTTTTCACAATATTTTCAACGTATATCACTGTACAATCTGACTAAATTTGCATATGTCTATTAGTACTTTTATCACCATCAACTTACTTGTTGGTGTATAATACTTTAAGCTGTACTTTTCCGTTTATCTTTAACTGCGTATTGATTATATATTAACTGTATGTATGTACATTGACTGTATTATGTATACTAAATGTATGGTACTGATGATAAATTACCTTTACATTAAATTAGACTTTAATGTAGAGATAATTTATCGACGATTTATACCTCCAAAAAAAGAAAGAAAGAAAAGCATTTATATGTCATATCTCATAATTTCAATAATATATAATTTTCAAAAACAATAAGTATTAAACAATGTTTACATATATACGTATACATACATCTCTTATCCACTTACAGAAGACACAGGTCTGCGCGCAAAAAAAATCCTTCGTCGTATCACCTCATTTTGAGAGCATTCCCTTCGTTGTCTCAGCCAGTATCGGTATCCTTGGCATATTCTATATCGAGTGACATTCAGTTTCGCCGATATCTGGAAGGGAATGCCAACTTGGCTTCTAAAAAGCTTGGTGTGCTCAGTAGAGCGCGACACTTCGGCGGCGAGAGCAGTACTTCATGCCGACCACTTTGTAAGGCGCAGGTGCGGCCACTTATGGAGTACTGTTCATATCTCTGAGCGGGGGCGCCCCAATGCCAGCTCCTTCCACTTGACCGCGTTCAACGAAGAGCGGCTCGAATCGTCGACGACCATGTTCTATCTGACCGGATTGAACCAATGGCTTTGCGAAAAGATGTTGCATCTCTTTACATTTTTATAGAATCTACCACGAGAAGTGTGCCGAGGAATTGTTCGGGTTAATTCCAGCCGCAGATTTTCATCATCACACATTGCGACAGAACTCAAAATTCCATCGTCACCACCTTTGTGGTTGGCATTCCAACACAGTGCGTTATTGCCGGAATTTTCTGCAACGCCCAAGCACTTAATGGAATCTGCTGCCACCGGCGGTTTTTCCAGACCATTACTACTTAGGCCTTCAAGAAAAGAGCCTATTCGTTTCTCAAAGGCCAGCAACGCATCTGCTATTCTTCTGGTATTGTAGATGTCCATAGGCGGCGGTGATCACTTGAGATCACGTGAGAACCTACTCGATTGCCCTCTCCTTTATTAAAAATAAGTGAAGTTCTAACATAATTATATGACGTTAATCTCTTTTTTTTCTGAGTAACTTCTATACTTTTATCAAAACAACAGTAAGTATAATATAATGTTGCGATTGCTCTAAAATACGACGGATGACAGAAGCGACAGATGATAGGTAGAAAGTATACAACAAAAGAGAAAAGAAAACATTTTCCCTAATAGTGCATAGTGGTGTTGACTTATCTGTTACTGCATAGTGTATATAAAAAGTTATTTACGTAGGTATTCATCTATTCGGACGAAGCGCGAAGTATAATAAATATTTTTAGTCTTGATATTTTATTGTATTCATTGTAATTTTAAGTTGTGTACGTCGGACAAATTCTCCGACTAGGTTGGTCCAACTTTGGCCAAGAGTTCATTGGCGGATCCAACTTGGCTGGGCAGTGTCGGCAAAAGCTGCGTGACGTCATCTTAATGTCTCAAAAGTAAGTTTTCAACGAGAACTAGCCTTCACTGCAGGCCGCATGAGGTAGCTCAAAGTCGCTCAGTGAGCTGTGGAAAGAGCTGCGCTGGGTGTTACTCTGCGCGATAGAATCCGTGACAATGATATCCGCAGAAGAACTAGAGTAACTAATATAGCCCTAAGGATTAGTAAGCTGAAGACGCAATGGGCCTACCTAGATGGAGTGACGATCTGCATGGTTTTGCGGAAAATCAATGAATCCCGGTGGTTTTATGTCAATCTATGGGGTATGCTATATTTAGCAGTGGACTAGTGATCGACTGAAATTGAAATTTACGGTATCGCTATTGTTATATGGTCGGTATAGTCTGTTCAAACTTGCACTACCTCTTTGTTATTATTATCTTGGAACCTCAAAAGTATTTATGTGTCATATTCTGGCCCGAGATATAACCATTACAACACTGCGCTAGTCGTATACTCATAGGCAAAACCGTATCTCGTATACAAGTAATATTGCCCGATGCTGCTTTATCGACGCAGTGAATGAGTTTATGAGCATTGCCTTTGTAGTATCTTTTCTTAGATTTAGTCTTACATCAATAATATAATTTCGTAAAATGTCACTTACATATAATCTATGATTTATTTGTTTGTATATAAATAAATAACTTGACATCCGTAGTGCAAATAGATTCCAGAGAAAAATTAGCGCCAAGCTCTAGAGACAGATTAAGCTGATCTATATGGTGCCAGCCATGAGACAAGCACAACGCATTTTTATTTCTTTATGTTACTTTCTTTTTATTTAAAGTGCTTACAGTCATTATTGATTTTATTTTAATTCTTTTATTTTCTTTTATTAGTATATTGTGTTTGTAAGGCGGGTGAGTGGGTTGTCTCTTTGTGCTGTTACAATAAAATGTTTTCTTTCTCTCTGCTTATCTTTTAAAAAAAATACCTCGTTTTAAAAAAACATATTTTTCATACTATTGGAACCGTGGAATAGGTTATGTTGGTGCAGGAAACCTTAGAACAGACTTTAATTAGGTAAATGTGTAGATGACTTATTGTATAAGATCAGAAAAGAAGAACAACAACCAAACAAAATTTTAAGAAAAGTTAAAGAAATAACCTAATTGTCATTTAAAAGAATATCTAAATGTGCTTAATAATTACTTAAACACAAGCTTATTAATTATTTTCTTAGTAAAACAAATAGTTCGAGAGCGTTTTTTCGTAAAAGAAAAAAAAAAGTAAAGTATCAGCCTATACATGTCCCACTACCGAGCACAGGCCTCCTCTCATTTCTGAGAGGGTTTTTGGAGCTAGGAAGAATCCGCCACGCTGCTCCAATGCGGGTTGGTGGACTTCACATGTCTTCGAAATATTTTTAATTTCTAAGACATGCAGGTTTCCTCAGGTTGTTTTCCTTCACCGCCGAGCACGTGGTAAGTCGGCACTAAAAATTGCAATTAACAATTTTAGTGGTGCCGGCACCGGGAATCGAACCGAGCTCACTCGCGTACTATGAAATTAAAAGCGAGCGCCTAGCCCCTGAACTACCACGGCTTGTCGTTTTTTCGTAAAAAATATTTTGTGAAAAAATTGTTTGTACCTTATTTGAAATAAAATAAAAGGCAATGAGGTGGAATTCCATCAAGCAACAACTAGTTTTCATAAATAAGGAGACTCGTCTCAAAACACATTGTATATAATATTTATAGTAACAGATAAACAAACTTTTTTTTACTTACGATAAAATTATGTTCGTCTCAGCGTATTACCTTAAGTACGAGTATGTTAAATCGGCGAAACCTTTTGTAAGCTTGTAACTCTCGTAAGCGGTAATGCGAATGGAACGGGAGCTCGTAAAATGTTCCAAGAGATTAAACATTTTGACCAGCTATTTACCATAACATAATAGTGATTTTGCAACAAAAGGGAGAAAAGGTAGTACTATATTCATTCTAATATAAATTGTGATTCACGGAACAAATTACCGTTGCAAGATGAGTATTTATTTAAGAACGTTTGAACTGAATAACATAAAAATAAACTATCATCAATTGTGTTTAAAGTTAAAATAGTTTTTATTCTAGCTATTTATTTCAGTAACACATCGTGAAAATATTTTTTATTACTCAAACACATAACTTTCCTCATGATATTTTCCGTCATAGCAAAGCACTTGTTAAATCAGCATTAATGATATAGTACTTCGGAACGTGTGGATATGAAACGGTAAAACAAAGATAAAAAAATAATACTCCTGGCGCCCACCGTTAATCAATGTAAATTCATGTCAATAGCTTTCAGCCGTCGATGAAACAGCATCAGTTTTATTTCCCAACGGCTACGTTAATGTAGTTATGCACAAATTTAAGGTCATATTTACAATGCACATCATTCTTAAAGTTGTCGATATTCGTCGATTTATCTATTATAATCGAGGAAAAATTTACATGTCAATACCTCTGCTTTCGAGGAAATGAAGGGGTTATTTCGTGAAAGAAGAGGGGGCGAAAACTCTTCCAGGTTACTGACTGTTACCCATTATGAGGCCGGCCCCAAAATGTTTCTGATACCTACAGAGGCATCAAAAGTTACGGGGATCAGTAACAGCCAAGCACACGAAATTGTCTGACTTAGTACCAATTTGTCCGACTACGTAAGTTTAACCTGACATAGTTTTCTGTTTGCTTCTCAAACAACTATGGGAAATCCCCGTATAAGAAGCAAACAGGAAACTATGTCAGATCGTCTACTATACCCAAAATTGAAACAAAATCATTTAACTAGTGCGTGTTGCCTGATTATCTGCTAAGTTTGAAACATTCTACTCGTATTTTACTGTTGATATTGTTAGAGTTGAAGGTAAACTTGATTGTCATATTACACTAAACTAAAAAACAACGTTGTTAATAATGATAAGTAATAACATAATATTGATCATGATGTGAATCAATATTTTGTTATTTGTTATTATATTAGATTTTTTTAAGGATACCATCAACCAAACTAAGCTTCAATGCTTGTGCTAGGAGATGGTTCACGACATGTTCGCAGTCCCTTCCCTAAACCATTAGGCTATTGCCGCTTTGATAGACCAAAAATCCTTGCAAAAGAATACCGATACTTATTGTAACGATATACTATCTCTAATTACGTATTTTTACGTTTTAGAAAGATTTAAGAAAATATTAAAATTTATAAAAAAAAAAAAAAAAAAAAATGGTGGTCCAAAAAAGTTGGGAAAATATATATGAGGACCAATCCCAATAGTGAAATTTCATTATTTCCAATTTAATTTTTCTTGGCATAATATTACATAGATCAGTGCCTAAAAATTACTTTAAAACATATAAAATATATCCAAGAGACCTTATCTCTCGAAGTACTATAGAAGTTAATTAAAAATATTACAATATAAAATTAACTTCATTTGTATGGAAAATACTCTATATAGTTATTCATAATAAGGAAGTGTTCATGTAATGCCAATTATAAAACCTATCTTAAAATTAGAAGGGGTTCGTGTAATGTCAATTACAAAACCAATCTTAAAATTAGAAGGTGTTCGCGTATTGCTAATACCATACTATTAAGTCCGAGACGCGAGTACCGTGCGGAGGGGCATACCAACAGCTCAACATAGGTGTGTGTGAGGTCGAGCATGACTCTCTATAGTATCAAGTTGCATAGTGCTAATGTTCCATACAAAGATCCTATGTAAGTAAAGTATATGATAAAATGGTCTATCATTGAAGGTCTCTTGTAAGATATGATATTATAAAAATGAGTTGGAACTTAAAATTATTAAGATAGAGAATTCATTAGACTTTCATACAATCACATAAGAGAGGGTGTGGCTTTTAGCATTTCGGTGCTGGAGCTTACTCTTTCGCCCCATGTCTTAGAGCATTAGTTCTATGATACATGGTTCATACACCGGCGTCTTAGTGGCTTACTACTATGACACGTTGGTAAATTTTTTAGTTAAACAACTTTTGCCAAAGTCGATAATTATCATATAGGGGTATTGTGAGGAGGCACCATCTATGTGATAGTCACAATAATACTTACTGCTATTGTGGTATTGTGTTTTTAGTGACGGTTATATGAATGAGTTGCATCTGATTCAAAACAACTTATGATTCGGGTTGACGGAGGTTTTTTTGCAGAAGTGTAGATGTTTGCTAAGACTGTATAGAGGCCCTTGTGTTGGCGTATGTCTGAGCGATGGTCGTAATGATGCTTGTTGCACCTGTGACAATGCGTCCTAGTGACAGTTGCTTAGATGTCGTTAATGTAATGGTTGCGTCTTGCACTTGGTTTGACTCACATTTTCTTTAGATTTGTCCAAGTCGGGTCTCTCTATAACGAGACTGCAGACTGTCTGCCCTCCATGTGTTGAATAACAACAATATTAAATAAAGCTCTCAGTAAATTCCCACAAATGAATGATAACTGGAAACTTGGTGGTGGGTGAGACAAACTTGATCGAAATACATAATACTCAACGTCAATTACACAAACCCATTTGACGAATAAAATAGAATGCTGATTGCCTGATGGCTGAATGATAATTATAAATGATAAATAATGGCAAAATACATCATTACAATGGTTGGTGGAGCTAATGCGTCTACTTCATGCGGATGGTAGCTGGCGGGAGGAGACTCTCAAGGCTGCAGCCGAAAGCTGCACAACGTGGGACCCCATACCCTTGAAGTGAGCAGTGGACTCACGACGTGCTCTGCGGCAAATTGCCGTGCTGACCTTGTATTGGATGTTGATGCCACACACTCGACATTCATCTGCAGTTGCAGCGGTCTGGCGAAGTGATGGCGCGTACGGAAGGCTTTACTAGTTTATTGGGCCGAGTGCTCATAACTGCTCGACGTGTGCCAAATCCATGCGACGTACATTCACGGAGACTGGATTAGCTGTATACTTGTATGATGTAAACACGCATTGACATGCGAGACTTCGGTCTAAGTTTGTGCTTACGCACTAGCAAGAGGCCAAGCCCTCTTTTTGCTGGTTCGCCAGTGTTGCTGTGGACTACGGTCCTTGTTCCCGACTTCTTGTCCTGTGTCGGGGGGAGCGCATGGATTGGAAGGCGCTCACCGCACACGGCGGGAGTTGGAGCCGTGTGCCTTCCCCACATTTTTTTAAATAAAAATGTTGGGGGAGCGATAGCTTGTAGTGGGTTATTAGTAATTTAAAGTTAATCTTATACAGGTGCGGAATACAAATCTCTTTGCAATAGATATTAAACATTGTGAACCCTTTACAAGAGTATAGGGAATAATAATTAATTAGTATTAGTACACTGTCTTGGACTTGCAGCTTCTCTAGTGAATAAACATTTTTCCATGATACACCTAAAAGAACAAGTTACTAAAAATAAACACAACGTAGATAAAAGGGTCCTACCTATGACGATCACAATTAATTAACATATATCATTCAAATGGCCTAGAATGAAATAACCTTTAGAAATGATCTTGAAAAAGATTAAGTCTATTTTCTGGTCACGTAATTAATTTTATCAACGTGAAAGTTGAATAGTTACATTATCAAGGATCATTTAAGCTAAAATAATTTAAAAAAAAATCCTAATTTCAAAAGAGAAGATGGTATAACTATTACCGGCTTGGGATCCTACTTCTACACATGTCATAAATCCGAAAGTGTGTTTATTGGTATGAGTTTGTTTGTTCACCCAGAGTGACCGATCAACCTGATTTTTTATAGTTTAGGGGCTTAAAAACAACATTGACTACTTTTTATTCTGGAAAATTTGATGGTTCCTAAGAGATAGCAATGTACTAATGCTTCGTTAACGTATAGTGGTATTTCGCGCAGGCGAAGCCGACGGTATCAGCTAGTTATTAATTATAATGTGATGTAATGTAATGTTTCAGCCTATAAATGTCCCACTGCTGAGCACAGGCCTCCTCTCATTTCTGAGAGGGTTTTGGAGCTAGGAAGAATCCGCCACGCTGCTCCAATGCGGGTTGGCGGACTTCACATATCCTCGAAATATTTCTATTCCTCGGACATGCAGGTTTCCTCACGATGTTTTCCTTCACCGCTAAGCACGTGGTAAATCAGCACTTAAAATTGTAGAACAATATTAGAGGTGCTGGCACCGGGAATCGAACCCAGGTTACTCGCTTACTATGAAATTAAAGGCGAGCACCAGGCATAGGCACCAGGCAGCAGCATATTAAATCAAAAATCATGAATACATATTCATGGACCAAAAATAGTAATTAAAAGCTGAAGGTAGCTCTAGATTACATAACATTGGGGCGTCTAACACCTCAGTCCCCCATGACCAAGGGTCATAATAAAGCGCTCGAGACTTAGGGATAATAGGAAAATTAAAGACTATAAGCCGTGTGGTAGCGGCTTAAGAGAATCTACCACCTTATCTCATCCCGTGAGTGTCGTAAAAGTCGACAGAAGAAAAATTAAAACCAGAAAATGGGCAGCAGTATCTTCCTGGAACATCAGACTAAATAAACTGCGGTTACCATCCCGCCTGCCACGCGTGACAAAATGGAAAAAATCTCCCCAAAATAAGAACTACAAACTTTTGTAGCAATCTATGGGGGAGGCCTATGTTCAGCAGTCGACTAGTGATAGGCTGAAATGATGACGATAATGAAACGCTGTAAAATCCAGAAATTTTAGTCTAATCCATGAAGAGGTAAATATAAGAAATCATTACAACAACTTTTGAACACTTCTGCTTGACGGCATATATCATCGTCTATCTAGACGGCTTCCTGCATAATAATCGTACCCCCAGTAAATTCTTTAATCTTTTGTCATATGAAAGTTTTATTTAATAAATACTTTTAGGGCAATAAGTAATAAAGTAACTTTATTACTATTGACTTTTTGGAGGAATAAAACCAGACTTTTAAGACTCTTTGTTACTTTAACATCCTCATAAAATATATAAACTTAATGTTCTGAAAAAATGCGTTCTTACTCCGCCAACTCAGCTTAGAACTCCGACTGAATTTTTATTGGTTTAAATAAGGGGAATAAATGGCACGTCGTTAGAATTTATGCTTCTTTAAGAACAAGAAGTACTACTTATTAAGTACCATTGTAGTATACAAATTTACAGTGAAACGGTACGAAACCTGACAAAAAAAAACCTTCGAAGGAAGTCTTAAAGCAGATTTTTTTTATAAGAGACAGTGACGAGACGAACAAAATGTTCACATGGTAGTAAGTGGAACGTCTGCTCATAACGAATGTTGTAGAATATTTCTGTGTAACCTCACACTGTACTCTTCCCCCTGGGACATCAGTTCTCAAGTTTCATATGCTCAGTAATTACACTAACCATCACTACCCTTCAAACCGAAAGACAGTAATGTTTGCACACTACTGCTTCATAGCAGAATAACTGGCCCTGCGTTAGGACCTACCTAGACTGATTCCTGCATAGAAATTATACTAAAAGTACACTAATGTAAGTGTGGTAAGTGGTAGCCGTGTGATGGTGGGATAAGAAGATCTGCAAGCCTATCTTGTTCCGTTGATGTCATAAAAGTCGACAAATAAAAACGCTAGGATAACCTCATTCCGAGATCTGTGGGAAGCCCCACAGATGTCGGAATAACAATTTCGAAATTATCAGACTTGAAATTCACATACATGTGACAGGCAGTAGCATCACATGTATGAGGCTTCTGATGCTGCGATCACTAATTCGCTTGCTAAGAGAGGTGTTTCTAACCTACGTCCAGCAGTGAACTGTAAATAGACTGAAGGAGAAGACGAAGGATAAGTTCTCTGATATAGGTTATTTCTACTAAGAAACCCAGTCACAATTTGCCAATTTTTTGATAGTTGTAAAGTAGTTCATATTTCTTAGTTGGATGTTATATAACACTTAGGATAACAATTAACCTTGGTTTAGTTTATGATGGGACTGGGATAATATTTCCAAAACTACAAAAAAACTAACGTTAGCCTAAATAGGAGAGGTTGGCTTGCACCGCGGCACCTTTCTATGGTCTGCGGGCCATTACTACAGCCATTTAATGCTCTGCTTCTACACTGGCTGTTGCTATACCAGCCCTTTTTTTGGTCTGCATAAAGGGTCGATAAGAATATATTAAATTATATTTAGTGTAGCCCACGTTACGTTACACTACCTACTTATATTAATGGGGTTTACGGGATTTCCTCCTGGCGTAAACCTTCGTCTATTTAAAATTGTACATAAAACTGCGAGATAAGTCAATCCGTCCTACTAGGAATTAATATAAGATTTTAAGACGTGTTCGCTAAATGCAACTTTATTTCTTTAAAATTACATAGTAGAAAGCAATTGCCACTTCCTTTGCGATTTAGATTATTCTAGAGACAAAGGCGCATCTTATTCAGTTAAATGTAATTACCAATTAGCTGTTCGTGTCTTACTACGAGTATGTCCCTTAAAAGCACGTATTCACAAAAGCATGAAGCAGTCTCAAAGTAATTATAAAAAGAATAGTTCAATTAAATGAAGCTGTGGTAGCTCAGGGGCTAGGCGCTCGCTTTAAATTTCTTAGTATGCGAGTGACCTGGGTTCGAGCCCCGGTCCCGGCCCGGCCCCGGGATTTCTCAGACATGCAGGTTTCCTGCATGTCTGAGAAATAAAAAATATTTAGAAGACATGTGAAGTCCGCCAACCCGCATTGGAGCAGCGTGGCGGATTCTTCCTAGCTCCAAAACCCTCTCAGAAATTAGAGGAGACCTGTGCTCAGCAGTGGGCTGAAACTTTACTTTTTTTTAAAGGAAGAAGACAGTATTTTATAATCGATGTTCTCCTCACCCACTGGACTTCGATACATAAGTATGTTTTTGTGTGAGTGTGGACGTACATGAATGCAAAATTGTGTGATATTGTAAGCGTGAGAAGTAAAGTAATAGCTTATGAATATCCCACTGCTGAGCACAGACCTCCTCATATTTCTGAAATGGTTTTGGAGCCGGGAAGAGTCGGCCACACTGCGCCAATGCGGGTTGGCGGACTTCACACGTCGTCGAAATATTTTTGTTCCTCAGATATGTCGGTTTCTATCACCGCTGAGGACGCGGTAAATCAGCACTTAACCTACCGGGAAGGAACTCAGGTCACTAACGTACTATACAATTTAAGGCGAGCTACCAAGACTCCATGATATTATATTTTATATTGGCTTATTTGTAATAAAAATATATGGTATTTGAAGCAAAAATTACGTTTTTCTGTTTCAATTTGAGGGTCTGTCCTTCTTCGCAACTTTTACTTTGTAATCTACAAAATATTAAAAATTAATTAAACCACGAAAAATGTGTATTGCCATGTGCTGCAGGTAGTATGATTTCTGTGCAGGATTCCATCTAGAGATACCGCAGGGCCAGTTATTTTGCCGTGAAGCAGTAGTGTGCAAACATTAATGTGTTTCGATCTGAAGGTCACTGACAGCTAATATTACTGGGTTTATGAAACTTAAAAACTGATGTATCAGGACAACAGACGCAGTGTGATAATGATTTGTATCGTATCGTCACTTTCTTCAATAAAAAAAGAGAAAATATGATTTTCATTGTTTTGATAAAAAAATAATCAAGACACGTCCAGATACATTTTAAATTCGCCAAAAAATCTAATACAAATTGTTTCTCATATCAAAAATTATTTAGTGCCAGCATGCAACTATTGTTCAAGTTACAAAAATTATGTATGTATATTTTTATATGTAGGTAAGGGAGTCTAATGAGCAACAACCAACCATTTTAGTTTACCTCCAATGATATCGCATGAGATTTATAGCAGTCGCGTGCAGGTTAAGTCGAGCGAGTGCTTCTGTGTTTATATGTACACTTGGGGCACTATAACATTTCCTGTGCGTGTACGTGCACTTATGTACGAGTATGTACACTTGTGGCACTATAACGTTTAGCTTCCGCTATTCTTCTCCGTTCTACTTAAAAAAACTATGCGTTTTACAGATATATTTTATACATTATTTTGTGTTTTGTAGTATTAAGTCCATACGATAGTCATCACTATTATTCATTTCAATATTTTATTAAAAAAAATATTCTACTGGTATTTTAGTCATTTCAGACTATCACACGTCCACTACTGAACATAGGCCTCCCCCATAGATAAAATAGTTCGTTGCTCTAATTTTGGAGGGACTTTGCCGTAGTTGCCACACAGGCGGGTTGGCAACGGCAGTTTATTTATTCCGATGCTCCAGGAAGATGCTGCTGCCCATCTCCTGGTTTTAATTTCCCTCTGTCGACTTTTATGACACCCACGGGATGGAATGGGGTGGTAGATTCTCTTAGGCCGCTACCACACGACGGTATTTTAGTAAACAATATCAATATCAGAAGAAGTCGTTCTCATCTTTTCGTATGTAGCGGTATCCCTTTTATACAGCGTATTATAACGGAATCTGAAAAAATAAGAGGTATGGGTTCGGCAGCAGAAAATTTATATGGGCGGTTACTTTACTCTTATACACTATTTATGTTTCTAGTTAATGGTACTTTGAGGTTTAATTACAGTAAAGTTTTAAAATTACATTTTGGACGTAGTAAGGTTTATCGTGAATAAATTACTTTCTGTATAACTTTCCAACCAATTATACATTTAAATGAAGAGACCGAACCTTCGGTATTTTAATATTTGAACGTAAAACTGGTTACAGAAGAGTTTGCAAGGATATTAATTATGCTTATGTTTGAGGTACATTGGTAATAAGTGCAGCGCCACAACGCCAATAATGTAAGATCAAAAGTTTCAATTATATATAAAATTTACTCCAGTCTGTCATATCATATAATTAAAAGTCATAGTTTTATCAATTTGAAAGAATTTAAATTTTAAACATGTTTATAAAGTCACTGAGATAGTTAAAATGCTGGACGCCTGGAAGGAAGAACGTTATAGGCATTCCGAAGCCTAACCAGCCTAAGAACGAATTGTCGCCCAATAAGTCTCCTCAACTCGATGGCTAGGATTTATGAGCGAATAATACTCAGTCGATTAAAAGACTATGTCCTTACTAATTATATTCTTCCCGACGAGCAGTGCGACTTTTAACCCGAACACTCGTGTACTCATCAAGTGCACCGCTTAACGGAGCACATTTTAGAGAATTTCCAGGACCGCTCTAAGCCTGTAGGCATAAGGGCATAATTTTTCAATGTCGCAAAGGCATTTGACAAAGTCTGACACGACGGCTTGTTTTAAAAGTTGTATCACACTAAAGTGCCCGACAGACTCGTGAACATCATACGAGCCTTCTTGTCTAACCGCCTATTTCGCTTTCGGGTAGAAGGAACCCGCTCTTCAAGCCGCCCTCTCCGAGCGGGTGTCCCTCGGGGCTTCTGCCTCTCCCCACTCCTTTTCTCGCTATACACTAGCGATATTCCTAAAGACCCGAAAGTCAATCTTGCGCTTTTCGCAGATGACATGGCCCTTATCATAATACAATTCTAATAGAATAATTAACCTGTTATCTAAAGCAATAGTATTTTATGATAGCTTGAGACAACCGACCACGTCAAATGTATAACGTAATCACATAAATTTAGCGAGTGAAAAAATCTATTTAAACAACGTATTACTCCCATTTATTTATTGACGTAATGAATTTTGTAACGCTTCTTTAAATAACCGTCTGACTTAATTTCTCGAAGAGGCTTACTTAGCGAACTTTATTCGGACCATAATAGTAAATAATTTCATAACTAATATTAATCTGTTTGATTTTATTTTTCCTTGTTATCAATATCTTTATATCGGATTTCTTCAGGTACGCGGTTTGTTGAAAGAAATAAGACACCAAAATTAATAATAGAATAATAGAAGATGTAACTAAACATATACAGCTAATAAAGGAAAGAAAGTTCATTTGCTAAGATCCGCATGCAAAATTTAAATGCGTTGTGCTTCCTACCTAGTTTTTGATCTCTATCAATAAGAGTCAATATCACTTGATTCGTTTTGGCATGAAACATGTGTCGTGTTTTCAACTTCACCAGGCAATACCTTGTGGTAGCGGCTTATGAGAATCTACTCGTACCACCACATCTCATCCCGTGGCTATCGCAAGAGTCCGCAGAGGGAAAATAAAAACCAGGAGAGGGACAGGAGCATCCTCCTGCAACATCTCAATTATTAAACTGCGGTTGCCAACCAGCTTGCCAAGCGTGTCAACTATGGCAAAGTAGGCTTTTTTTATTTGATAAAAGTGACGGAACGAGCAAAACGTTCACCTGATGGTAAGTGCAACGTCTGCCTATAACAAATGCTGTGTCACCCAGAACAGTGTGACACCACAATGCGCTCGTTACCCTGAAACATCAGTTCTTAAGTCACCTATGCCCAGTGATTACGCTAGCTCTGAGTGCCCTTCAAACCGAAACACAGTAATATTTGCACACTACTGCTTCACGGCAGAATCAGGATCCGATGAAGCTGTAAAAGCCAAAAAAGGCTAGCAGGAATTACATCACCGAAATTATATTCACGGCAGAATAAGTGGCCCTGGGCCCAGATTTAATTGTAATAGGCTGAAAGGATGGTGATGCAATACATACTAGTATTGCCTAGTACAAGTGTTGTAGTGATGAAGGGTATCTAGTGGCATTGGCGGTGCTCTTCAAAAACTAGTTAATACAAACATTGTGAAGACATTTAGGTTTTTCACTATGATTCTGTTTACCGCCGAGCATGTGTAGTAGCTGGGAAGATACTTCAACTAAATACAAATTAACTGCAGGATGCTCTTATTCTATTTGCACTCTCTTTAACCGATTATTTTTCTAGTTGCTTAATTACCGCTTATCTTTATGCAGAACATCTACTACTCATTAGCGTAGTAACTCGGTCTGGCGAACAGAACTGCAACTCTCAGATAGCATAGTATATAATGGTAATCTTCTTCTTCTTCTTCTTCTTTTCAGCCTATCACTAGTCCACTGCTGAACATAGGCCTCCCCCATAGATTGCCACAAAAGTTTGTAGCTCTCATTTTGGGAGGGATTTGCCATAGTTGCCACGCTTGGCAGGCGGGTTGGCAACCGCAGTTTATTTTTTCAGATGTTCCAGAATGATGCTGCTGCCCATCTTTTGGTTTTCATTTTCCTTCTGTCGACTTTTACGACACCCACGGGATGAGATGGGGTGGTAGATTCTCTTAAGCCGCCACCACACGGCGATTACCATAGATAGCAAGATTACCATTCTATACTATGCTATATGTTTGTACAATCATTTGTTGGTAGTGATATGAAGTATCATCATCATTTGTCTTTCAAAATTGTTCGAACCTTATGATATTTTTTGTACTTAATTTTTTTTTACAGCCAATACAAAACATCATTAAAATTTAAATTGTTCGTTTTCAAGTCTAGATGTATTTGTTCCCGTAGATTTAAAACGGGGACCTGAGGATGAGTGAGTATCTCTGTGTATGAGCTGATAACTGATATATAATATATTCAGCACATATGACCGTTTTTTATAGTAAAAAAGTGAAGAGACGAGCATATCGTTCACCTGGTGGAGAGTGCAACTTTTGCCCATAACATATGTTGTGGCACCCAGAACATTTCTGTATGGCACCACACTGCACTTGTCCCTCTGAGACATAAGTTCTTAAGTCTTATGTGTCCAGTAATTACACTACCTCTCAGTTCCCTTTAGACTGAAACACTGTACTGTTTGTATACAACTACTTCACGGCAGAATAACTAACCATGCGGCAGTACCTACGTAAAAGTATTCCTGCGCAGGAATAGTACCACCAGTTAGGCTGAATTGCACTGCAAAAAATAAGGTGGTTATGATAAATTCGACTGCCGACAAGTGCAGTGCAAGACAAGTGTAGTTGACAGGTATAGCCTACAAATAGCTTCGGGTACGGTAGCACAGTTGCTGTATGCATACCTGTTACTTTGAGCAGGATTGTAACATGCACTACAGGTAAGGAATTATGAGCTCCTGATAGAGCGGTATCTCTTGTTTCACCATTTGATAGGAGTGCTATTTGAAAGACTGCTGTCAATTTTGTGATACATACAGTAAAAACAATGAATTTTGCTTCATACATAGCTACCAACTAAGTTTTGTTATACTCTCTTAATGGATTTGTGTAACCGCTGTTTTAACAATTTCAACAGTTTTCTAACTTTGTTTCCCTTTGCGGTATTAACTTTGTTTAGGATAGTTTGAACAACTCTGCAATTTTATTTAAAATGTATCCCTTCGTACAAGGTAAAATTCACTGTAGGCATAAGTATCAAGATTAAATAAGAATAACCATGTATGAAATATTCATTAAAACACTTAGATACCTTAAATTCTGCCACCACATATGGTTGTAGGATTTCTGTGCTTTAATAAGGAATAAGTTATTTTGCTGTGAAGCAGAAGTGGGCAAACATTACTGTGATTCGGTCCGAAGGGGCACTGAGAGCTAGTGTAATCACTTAATATGAAAATTACAAACAGATGTCTCACGATGACCGGCGCAGTGTGGTGCCACGTAGAAATGTCCCGGGTAATTCAGCACGTTTTGCAAGTCTCGTCCCTTCCTCCAATAAAATAGGATAAAGCGGAGTTTTCATGGCCATATATGTTTCATATAAGGATAATAGCGCGTATTAAAAACAATCCACGATTTGTCCTCATAATAATGACTCTTTAGGAAAGTAAGCAGGTCCTACAAAAATGGATATTTACCTGCCAAATAATGACTTATGTTCCTGACCAAATACTCTTGTTGCAAGCCCCGTATGAGACTTTGATAGATATCGTATGCCCAGTGATTATGCTAGCTCACAGTGCCCTTCAAACCGAAAAACAGCAATGTTGCACAATATTGCTTCACGGCAGAATAACTGGCCCTGGGATGCCTTCCAGAAATTATTATTTTGTGTTGATCAACTGTCAAAATGGTTTTAAGTGAGTATTAAAAAGATGTTCTGTTTCCATTAAAAAGTCACTAGACAGATTTTCCGTTTGTTGTCGCGCTCTTTTTACAGTCGGCGCGGTGCATAGCTTGCTTTTTTAATAGTTTCTTAATTACCGTTGATCTTGTTGCGCCGTATTCCCCTCTCATTAGTGTAATTTAGTCCGTCTGGCGGACTGAGCTACTATTTGCACGTAATTCAATTGACTGATGATAACTGAAAGATTGCTTTTTAACCCGAATGAGGTATACTAAACAAACCCCTTCATAACTGTAAGGACGAACAAGGAATGCAGGACATTATTTTAGAGTCATTATAAGAGATTTCTTATCTATTGATAACAAAACGATTTCAACTGAAAGAACTCGGATAAGAATTAATTAATTTATTTATTTTACTTTTCATTAAAACGGTTGGAACCAATTACATTAATTAAAGACAATTTATTTATTCTTCTCGCTCACAGAACTTATTACATTCTGACAATATTACCGGCTATTCATCCGCAAACAGGTCACACTCAGGTCTTGTGTCCAGGAGAACGTTTTGTGCGGAAGGACGTGAGGCAAGAATAATAATATAGAGAAGTAATAATTTTGCACAGAAACCATATTTAAAAAGATAATTTACATATTATACTAATTTAACTTTCCTTAGTCAATACAAGGGGTTTTGAATAATAAAAGTTCGAAAATCGGAAAAACTGAAACGACTCACGCCGCAAATGTACAATTCATTGCGATGACATCTTTTTTTTTATATATGATAAAGTATCGATACTAGCAAAACGTTCACCTGATGGTAAGTGCAACGTTTGCTCATAACAGATGCTGTGTTACTCAGAATATTTCTTTGCAGCACCACACCGCGCTCGTCACCCTGACACATAAGTTCTTAACTCTCATATGCCCAGTGATTATACTAGCTCTCAGTGCCCTTCAGACCGAAACACAGTAATGTTTGCACACTACTGCTTCACGGCAGAATAAAACTGACCCTGGGGTGGTACCTACCTAGACGGATTCCTGCATAGGAACCCTACCACCAGTAATCATCGTACGATGGTACCATCGTCATGGTAAATTTCAAACACGACACCATTGTCACACTGTGTCACCCAGAAAATTTCTGTGTGACCCCAGAAGACGTCATCGGTTCTTAAGTCTCATATGCCCAGTGATTACGCTAGCTCACAGTGCCCTTCAAACTGAAGCACAGTAATGTTTGCACACTACTGCTTCACGGTAGAATAACTGGCCCTGGGGTGGTACCTACCTAGACGGATTCCTGCATAGGAATCCTACCACCAGGGTGACGGGCGCAGTGTAACCACACAGTAATGTCCTGGGCGATACAGCTTTTGATATGGGTAGACGTTGCACTTAGCATCAGGTGAGGGTTTTGCTCGTCTAGTCATTTTCTCTTATTTACCAAAAACTTACTGTTTCATGGGTAGAGGTGACACGCTAGGGGTTCCTATGTTTAGGTTGCCTAAAACCGACTTGAAAAAAAGGGCGACTTGTTTTGACACAGTTTTGCGGGAAGTCGGTGGATGCTGGATAGTATTTTACGGCAGTGGACTAAGGATGGGCTGAAAAGTTGGGAAAACATATATGAGGACCAATCCCAGTAGTGAAATTTCATAATTTTCATTTTAATTTTTCTTGGCATAATATCACATACATCAGTGCCTAAAATGTATTAAAAAACCTATAAAATATATCCAAGAGACCTTATCTATTGGAGTACGATATAAGTTAATTAAAAATACAACAATAAAAATTTAAGTTCATTTGTATGGAAAATCTAAACTAATATTATAAAGAAGAAAGCAAAGCAAAAAAAAAACCGAGATCCCCACGAAAATAGCTATGATGTAACTCAAGGTATCAAAAATTTACTGATAAAAGTCATTATTTGGCGATGATAACGTTAATAATGTACTACATTTTCATAGAACTCATCGTTACTCAAAAAAAACGTCCGCGAGGCCATATGTCTAACTATTACAGTTAACAATATTATTCACAAAAACCGCTTTTTGTAAAAATTAGTCTATCAAACCACGGATAGAATCGAAAGATGATGACATTCGTATCCTTATCCATATTGTACAAAATAGTTTCATAATCAAGGTTGATTATATACATGTAAAGTCCTCTTTAAATTATTCGAATCGGACCTATCGTTAAGAAGTTACGATAGGTATAAAAATGCTAAAAGTAATAAAAATGCCGCGCTTTGAGCGAACAGCCCTACGCTTGCCCGCGCTATTCGCGAATAGACTAAGATCTATTAATTACTTACCTAATCATATTATTTTTTGTAAACATTTTATTTATATTTTTTTAATATAAAACTTTGAAAAGCTCTATAAAAAACACAGCGGCCACGGTGTCTCTCGAACGCCGTGCCGCCGCCCGACTTCATGCAACTTGGGCATCATCGAGGTGCGCAGCGGTCGAGACCGGTTGTTTTATTTTGCTACCACGACATCAAATATTGGCTATATTTCATGGCTTATGTTCCCATAAATAAAACATTATTTTGGTAAAATAACGTAATTTTTTCTGACCAGCTGCAGAGCCGCCGATGAGAATAGTCGCTACAAAAATGTTACTGTAAGAAATTGTTGTTGTTCTATTTGTCCAAATAAAGTACTTATCTTTTTAATATCTATCTACCCGTGCGAAGCCGGAGCGGATCGCTTCTACTCCATATAAGTAATTCATAATAACAAAGAATTCGTGCCTACGAAAGCTAAAAACCTATCTCTAAATCTAGAAAAAGTGCATGTAATGCCAAATAAAAAACCTATATTGATATTAGAAAATGTTCGCAAATAGCTATCTCCATACTATAAGTCCGGTAATGTACTCGTACCGTGCGGAGGGGCAACACAGACATTATACACCTATGGGGTATGAGAGTAGAGATGACTCTATACAGTATTAAAGTTGCTTAGTGCTAATGTTCCATAGAAAGATCCTATGAAAGTAAAATATATGATATAAAAACTCTATCATTGAAGGTCTCTTGTATGAAATGATGTAATAAAGATGAGTTGGAACTTGAAATTATTAAGCTACAGTTGTGTACACTTTTATACTATCACATCAGAAAGGGTTTAGCTATTAGCATTTCGGTGCTGGAGTTTACTCTTTCGTCGCAAGTCTTAGAGCGTCAGTTCTATGATACATGGTCTACGCGCCGGCCTCTTGGTGGCTTGCTCCTATCACACGTTGGTAATTTTTTAGTTAACAACTTTAGCCAAAGTCGATATTTATCATATTGGTGTGTGGTCTGTCTATAACGAGACTGCAGACTGTCTGCCCTCCAATGTGTTGAATAACAACAATGTTAAATAAAACTCTCAGTTATTCCCACAAATTAATGATAACTGGAAACTTGGTAGTGAGTGAGACGAACTTGATCGAAATACATAATACTGAACGTCATTTACACAAACCCATTTTTATGACTATAATAAAACTTGCCTGATGGCTGATTGATGACTATAAATGATAAACGAGGCAAAATACATCGTTACAATGGTTGGTGGAGCTAATATGTCTACTTCATGTGGATAGTATCTGGCGGGAGGTGACTCTCAAGGCTGCGGCCGAAAGCCGTGCAACGTTCCCACGTTGGTCCCCCCCATACCCTTGAAGTGAGCAGTGGACTCACGACGTGCTCTCCGGCAAATTGCCGTGCTGACCTTGTATTGGATGTTGATGCCACACACACGACAATCATATAACATCTGCAGTTGCAGCGGTTTGGCGATGTGGTGGTGCGTACGGAATGCTCATTTGTTATTGGGCCAGGTGCTCATAATTATTCGACGTGTGCCAAATCCGTACGACGTACATGAAACGAGAAAAACGTTCACCTGATGGTAAGTGCAACGTCTGCCCATAACAAATGCTGGTCCACCCAGAAAATGTCTGTGTGACTCTTCACTGTGCCCATCACCCTGAGACATAGGTTCTTAAGTCTCATATGCCCAGTGATTACGCTAGCTCACAGTGTTCTTCAAACGAAACACAGTAATGTTTGCACACTACTGCTTCACGGCAGAATAGCTACCTAGACGGACTCCTGCATAGGAATCCTACCACCATTCACGAAGACTGGACTTAGCTGTATACTTGTATGATGAAAACACGCATTGACGATGCGAGACTTCGGTCAAAGTTTGTGCTTACGTACTAGCTAGAGTCCAAGCCCTCTTTTGGCTGGTTCGCCAGTTTTGCTGTGGATTACGGTCCTTGTTCCCGACTTCTTGTCTGTGTCGGGGGGAGCGCTTGAGATGGACGATGCTCACCGCACACGGCGGGCTGCGGAGCCGTGTGCCTACCCCACATTTTTTTTTAAATAAAAATGTTGGGGGAGCGACAACTTGTAGCGGGTTATTAATAATTTAATGTATATTATTGTATTAGATTTTTTGATAAATAAACATCGTGAACCCCTTAAAAGAGTTTAAGGATTAGTAATTAATTAGTATTCGTACACTGTCTTAGACTTGCAGCTGCTCTAGTGAATAAACATCTTTCCATGACACACCTAAAAGAACAAGTTACTATAAATAAACATAACGTAGATAAAAGGGAAAGTAAGTAGGGAAATCCTACCTATGACAATCACAATTTATTGAAATATATCATTCAAACGGCCTAGAATGATATAACCATAGAAAGTATCTTGAAAAAGATTAAGTACAATTTCTGGTCATGAAATTTATTTTTATCAACGTGAAAGTTGAATAGTTACACTAACAAGGAAAACTCAATAAACATGGACCAATAATGTAATAATTCGTATATGAAAAATTCCTTATTTTAATACAGAAATTATTATATTACTGCTGTATTCAAACATATGTATTACAAAAATACCTGTTCATTTACTTAATATTAAAATGTAGCCTCGTATGATATGATGACTGTAATTTATTACTTGCCTTCGCAAGGATCTACATATGTCTGTAAAATTAAGTTATAATGAAAAGTTAGTTCCTTTTCATTATTACATAATTTTACAGATTTTTTTTTATATTGAAGTAGGACTGTTTCACTAACTTAACCACGCAGCGACTACGAAATGGACGCCAAAACTTTTCTAAATGCCGCGAAATTATCATGTAAGTTAAATTCTTGTTAACAGTTTTTAATACAAGAATTATTATCAGAAATAGATTATGCATTATTTAATAAAAATGAATTTTACATTCTCAACATAATAATAATTCACAGATAAAAATTATATCGTACAATAAATATGCAACATATTTTTATATATCCTATGGCGTAAGTCAATGTGCTATTTATATTGCTAAAAATGTCAATAAACGTCTATGGCAACATGGCTTCAATGTTCGGATATTAAAATGTTGATTTGCTGTACAGCGTTAAACCTTTTCAATTTTTATTATATTCTCAACTTATGAAAACATGAGCAAAATTCAATATATGTTAAACGTACGTCCGTCGCTTATCCGGTATAGTAACGCGGTCTGGAGATTTTCTGATTAAATTTGAAAACATTTTAAACAGGAAATCTTCCTTCGCTCTGAGCAACGTTGAATTATTGAAAAATTTATCTTGCACAGAAAGTTCAGACAAGATCAAATGAAATAAAATGTATTTATTCTTAATCGTAAAAAAATATTTCAAATTTATTTTTTTATGATAACCACTGTTTTTAATATGATTCCTCTGTCGGACGAAGAATGAGGCATAAAAATTCCTGTATCCTCATTTTCAGTATTTTTTTAATTGAATTAGTTGGTTTTTAGAACAGAGTGAAGTGAAGTTTAGAAACAGTTTGGTGCGATTACCGTATCCCAAAGGGCTTATTATTATTCAAGTATTCTTTTATATTATATCTAGATATTACACTCCGGCTTCACATGAAAATTATTGTTACCGTGAAGTCTGTAGAGAGAAAAACTGCACCAGTCCGTTTACCGCTTTAGGAGTAAATGTTCGTAAAACCCGTTCCCGGTGGGTGTCGGGAATATCGGGAAAGGAATGTATGCCAAATAGGGCTTTAATTTCGGAGATATCGTGATGGAGCAGTGATTTTTACAATGTCGATGTTATTATTTCTATTTTATTTTAAAGATTATTAGATGAATAGCCATTATTTTAATGATTAAATAACTTTCCACAGAGAAGAATCCGCTTAGGGAATACTTTAACTACATTCGTGAGTTCTAAATTACTTTAAGCGCTATGTATTTACTTTTGAGTAGTTTGTAAGTTTGAATGTTGGAATTTTTACCCTATTGCCCCAGGAGGAGGGTAACGTTTTCGAGAATGTGTATGTAGTAAGTATGTCTTTTTCTTTAACACCTTAATAAAACATCGTGAGGGATTCTACGTGCCAGAAGAAAAATATTTGAGGACACGTGAAGTCTCCCAACCCGCACTAGATTAGTATGGCGGACTCAATACTGCTCGAAAGATTTCTTAAAAAAAAAGTGTCCTGTGCTCAGAAGTGGGACATTTAAAGGTCTTTTAAATGTCAGAGTGCGACGTTTGATAGTTCCAACGTAATAAATAACTTTTATGGCAATGGAATAATCATTTAACAGTAATGCAATTCGAACAACGTTTAGTAGTTATGATCTTTATAAAAATTGCCCGTTAATTTTCAGTTGAAATTTAAATGTAAGTTAGTAGAGGATGTAAATAAAGATTGTGTTAATACTAGAGCGTAGTAATTGTAGGCGACTGAAATTTTGGAGCAAAATGTTTGGCACAAATATATTTTGAAACGACAAATTTAGATTAAAAATTATGTTAGTACGTGGTTCACAACAAAAATTAACGACGGACTCGACCCTGCCATATTATGTTTCGCAGTCCGTAACCTAAACCATTGGGCTGTTGGCGCTTTTATTAAAGGGTACTAATATATATATTTTCTTTCTCAAAGGTGTTTTTCATTCGTTATGAAATATATCCCCCTAATATATTTGATAAGCTATTTTGAAGATTATGTTTCCCTCTAATGACGAAAAATAAGTAAATGCTTTTTTTTTTATAGGACTGATGGTCACTGTTAGCCCGAAGGCTTTTACAGCTTCGCCGGATAGAAAGGTGGCATAGCGCTGAGGGTGCTTAGCCGAAACCTTTATTTATGGATGACTGGCGCAAGGGCCCCCGAGGGGGGACCTCGGCTTGGACCGTCATCCTGTTCGCGAGAGTAACAGACTCGAGGGTGCCCAAGGGGGCCGGCCTCGGCATGGTCAGTTACTGCAATCGGGAGGGCAATATTACTACTACTATCATTACTAATACCATGATTATTATTACATAGGTTTACCACCAATTCGAAATGCGTTTCCGCTGGAGAAGAAATGGCGTAAGAAACTCCAGCGACGCTTCTGCTTATGTCAGTAGTGCTAGGGGAGAACCGGCCTGAGATGCGGCGGTATCGCGAATAACTTTGTCTGATACGCCCACGCCGACGGCGGGGGCGGTATGATGGTGATAATGTGTGTTTGTGTAGTGTTGAGTAGAGCGCTTGGGCCCTAGTGGTCGCTTCGTCAGGGTCCTCGAGGACGTGCCTCGGTCTCCTTTTTCCGCGGGTCGAGTTTTGGTGTATCGCGAGGGTGTTGTATGTGGCGGCACTGACAACCAGTGGGTTAGGGTGCGTGGCGGCAGAGTCGAAGTATCGGCGAGAGGCCAACTTTAGATATTGGGCTATGGTAGGAAGCCCTAAATCGATATGAAGGTTAGCATTACGCACGAACCACGGTGCTCCCGTGGCTTTACGAATGAATCGATTTTGTATTACCTGAAGTCGGTGAATTTGACGCGGGGAGGCATGCGCAAATACGGGGCTTGCGTATGTCATAATTGGCCGAATACAGGCTTTGTAAAGTGTAATTTTATTACGTAGGGACATTTTGCTATTTTTATTTAGTAACGGATGTAATCGGCCGAGGACGAACGCCGCTCGGTTCCTTACTCGGTTAATATGTGGACCGAAGCTGAGTCTCGAGTCTAATAGGAGGCATAAGTATTTGACTGTCTTTTCCCAGGGAATTGGACGATCGAATAACTCTATGGTGGGGAGATGCGGCGTAATGCGTCGCGAGAAGTACATGGCTGCACTTTTGATGGGGTTGACCCCGATCCTCCATTTCCGAAACCAGTTCCCGAGGGTTCGGGCTGCGGATTGGAGGCGTTTTGAGATAGTGTCTGGATTACGTCCAGACACATAGAGGAAGGTATCATCTGCGAAGAGGGCGAGTTCGACGCCGCTGGTGTGCGGTATGTCGTTCGTGAAAAGGGTGTAGAGCACGGGACCTAGGACTGAGCCTTGTGGTACGCCGGCTAGAATGGGATGTGATTCGGATCGCACCCCCTCGACGCGGTAGCGGAAGGTTCGACTGCGTATGATGAGTACGAGGCGATCTGGCACACCGAGTCCATATAACTTGCATATGAGCCCGTTGTGCCAGACCTTGTCGAACGCTTTCGCCACGGCGAAGAAGAGCGCACCGGTATGAAGCCCGCGTATGAAGCGGGATTGAATGTGCTCCGTTATGCGGTGCACCTGCTGGGTACATGAGTGTTTGGCACGGAATCCAAACTTCTCGTGGATAGGGATCCCTCGAGACTGCATGAAGTCTCTAAAGCGGGCGAGAAGTAGGCGTTCGTATATCTTGCCTAAAGCCTTGAGGAGGCTTATAGGCCGATATGCGGTGGGATCGGACGGGAAAGTAAATGCTTTAAAATTAATATTTTGGTTAAAAAAAATTAAAGTCTAGAAAGCATTATTTGTTGAAAATCTGTTTAAATAACATGCACAAAGGCTGTCGGTCAGAATTCATATTTTCTAAAGAATAGTAGATGGCGCCTGCTGTTCATGATCATGTAACTGTGTACAGGTCAAGCTAATTTTACATAATTTTTATAAATTTTGATGACTGCGTGTCCTAGTTGTCAAACTACCTGATTTCTACGTCACTGGCTCTGGTATAATTCTAGCTGAAACTAAAATTTGTGCAAAAACACAAATTGTTGGTTTTCGGGTCTGGCTGTGTCATGCATATGAAATGTACTCGTATGTATGTAAACTTCACCCACGATACAGCAGAAATCTTAATATGAGGATTCGTTTTTTTTTTAATAAACAAACAAAATAAATTAATTATGTAAGAATATACACATAAATTTACTTTTTATAAGTCATTTTGTTAATTTACACTGCATGTCCTGATAATGCTTCGATTTTTCGTTTCATTTTAAATTTAAATTTAGGGATCGGGCCGCAACTTTAATATTTTAACGTGGAAATGCGTGCAAGTGAATTAATTATGCAAATGAATTTGCGGTATAATGAAAATTAGCGTGGCTTAAAATAATTCACGTTCTTCTTTCATATATTATTGTCTTTACTGATTGTTTTTCTCTTTTTACAATAAATACTTTTTATTTGATTTAAATATTTATTTTATTTAACAATACATTTTTGGTAACAAGCGGATGATTGCGATTTTTCTTAAATATTTAGAAATGTTTTAATTTTAGAAAGTCTAGGTTACGGCGGTAAGTCGATAACGCTGTGTTAAATACATTGAGAATGTGTTATTTTTGTGATTGATCAACGGAGTGAAGTAACATAATATAAATATAATAAATACTTAAATCTAAAATAATACATTCTTAAGCTGCAACAGCACCGTGGACGTCCTCATGATTCTTGATACAAGAGCTTTTGAGATATTTTTTTTGTGCTCCTGATACAGAGTACCTTACTTCTAAGCTGGTCCTGGGTTCAAATCCTAATCGGAGGCATCTATCGACGAAGTTGGTTGGTTTTCGGGTTATGTTCCTATGTATGTGAAATATATTTCGGAAAACGGCACTCACGATACAGCCGAAATTGTTGTTGGGCTAAGCTTAAAAAAAACATTACCGGTCTATCCATGTAAATTTTCTACTGACTCTGGTGGAGATGCCAGTAAAGGAAAGACCCGTATCGTAAGTCTATATCGTCCGTCCTTTACCTTACCATCTGATGTGGCACTATCTGTATTTCAGTTTTGTCATACATGCATTGGAATAAATCCATAAATATTGGCTAACTTATTTTAGAGAAGCTAGTATAAGCGGGGTTTTTTTAATTTGATAGAAGTGATGGAACGAGCAAAACGTTCACCTACTACATAGTTCACACTATTCCTACATAAGAATCCTGCCGCCAAGTACAGGCGTTACAAGCTCTTCAACAATATAATTCTTAGAGCATTGATCGTTGGTATAGTTACGCTAAGTAGAAACTCTCTCACACACAATATGCAAATATCATGTCAAGAAGTCGGAGTTTCACTTAAATGCAATAATTTTTACTCCTACTAATATTAGCGCGGAAACGCGTTTAGCAGGGATCTTTTTTTTTTTGGATAAGTGATGAAACGAGCAAAACGTTCACCTAATGCTAAGTGCAACGTCCGCCCATAACAAATACTGTGTCACCCAGAACATTTCTGTGTGTGTGACACCACACTGCGCCCATCACTTTCAGATATAAGTTCTTAAGTCTCATATGCCCAGGGATTACGCTAGCTGCAGTGCTCTTCAAACCGACACACAGCAATGGTGTGCAACCACTTGGTTTTTTCACTGAAAAAATGCTATGAATATTATTTTCAGTTATACAACTATACACCTAAATTGATCCACCCACCACCAGCTAATTGGCATTATGATTTTAAAATTCTGAAAAAATACAGAAATATTATACTACTCACTCATTGTGGCACAGACCAACTGTTACTGAATAATACGGCTTAACAAGGCTCCGTCTGCGATCAGCAAAATCCACAGGATTACAACCGTTACGTATGTAGAATTTAGTGATATCTGCGCAGTAAACTACATATTCATTTAATATATGTTATGGTTGAGATTCCTAGGCGCTCGCTTTAAATTTCATAGTAAGCGAGTGACCTGGGCTCGATTCCCGGTGCCGGCACCACTAAAATTGTTAATTGCAATTTTCAGTTATGATTTACCACGTGCTCGGCGGTGAAGGAAAACATCGTGAGGAAACATGCATGTCTGAGAAATAAAAAAAAATATTTCGAAGACATGTGCAGTCCGCCAACCCGCATTGGAGCAGCGTGGCGGATTCTTCCTAGCTCCGAAACCCTCTCAGAAATGAGAGGAGGCCTGTGCTCAGCAGTAGGACATTTATAGGCTGAAACTTTACTTTTTACTTTTTACCTATGATTTAGTAGAAATGTTGTTAAAATATTTAGTCAAGCGATAATTTATAATACTATAATATATTTGGAAGCCGCGTGGTAGCGGCTTTAGAGAATCTACCACCCCATCACATCCCGTGGTTGTCTTAAAAGTCGACATAGGAAAAATGAAAAGCAGGAGATGGGCAGCAGCATCTTCGTGGAACTTCTGAATAAAAAACAGCGGTTGCCAACCCGCCTGCCAAGCGTGGCTACTATGGCAAAATCCCCCCTAATTGAGAGCTACAAACTTTTGTGGCAATCTATGGGGGAGATCTATGTTCAGCAGTGGACTAGTGATAGGCTGAAGTGATGATGATGGTGATATTTGGAAGAAGAAATCGTTTTTTTAACCTTAATTCGCAATGTTGTGGGTAGTTTTTGCTAAGGAAATATTGCTTAATTTCGATTCTGTTCATAATTCAGATATTCCAGCACATAAAATTTTCATTTTAACCTCCTGAAGTAGGAGTCTAAACGGCAATTATGCACCCATTAACTTGTCTTAGCAGTCAGGCGAAAATGTGAATTTACTGTTTGATAAATAAGTTTTCTTTTAGGACCACGGTTCCTTTCTTTATTTACCAAGAAAATTTCTTATCATAGGAAATTTCTTGGTTTATATACCATACCTTATATATCCAGTTCTGTTTTGATAAAATTATAATTTTACGAGTATAATATGAAAATTGTAACAGTTGTTATTGTCACGAAGTTTGCGTGTAATTAGAAGTTACGAAAGAGATTTACGAGTTTTTATCGTCATCATCATTTCAGCCTATTAGTAGTCCACTACAGAACATAAGCCTCCCCCATAGATTGCCACAAGAGTTTGTAGCAAGCGGGTTGGCAACCGCAGTTAATATATTCAAATGTTTCTTGTTTGAATTTCCCCTCTCTCGACTTTTACAACACCCACGGGATGAGATGAGGTGGTGGTAGTTTTTATACTAGTACAGTATACTGTGTATGAGACTAATTATGATCATAGGTTTTTTTAAACGATGTCCGCACCAATAATTCTCCTGTATCGTGAGTGCGGCTTACAAATGTAAATTTCACATTCACAATACAACCAGACCCGAAAATCACTCATTTGTATTTTGTCGTAAATGTTCTCTCCGGCTGGGATTCGACCCCATAATCCACGCCGTAGAAGTTAGGTACTCTGACCACTAGGACACGTGGTCGTATATGTAAGTATGTATATTAGTATGTATGTTATATATATATATATATATATATATATATTTGTATTATTACCGCCTTCGTTGTCTCCTCACTGCCTAAAGATTGACTGGCAGAAAATGCTTTTAGCATGAAGTCCGTCTTTTGTTCCATTACTATATTTGGTAACTTTATCTTATTTATAGGATTTCGTCCCAGCGTTGAAAGAAAGAAAGAAGAAAGAATAAACTTTATTGAATACTACGACACATCATACATTAGAACTTCTAAAGATAAGTAAACAATTAGATACGTCGTATTTCATTTACAAACGTAACGAAAAGGTTGTCGACTCAGCATAATGGTATGGCGGTGTTGCTAGTTTAAAAAGTCTGCTATTTAAAAAAAATCAGAAAATGTGTAAAGGCAAAGAAAAGCAATATAAAATTAAGAAGACAATCAATTCGACGTGATTTATATGTCCGCTAAATATAGCGAAACAAAATTTATATGATATGCGCACATTTTATACTTTTTTTTTGGACCGTAAAAAAGGTTTTTACTGTAGGACTCCTATGCTGGAATCCGTCTAGGTAGGTACCACCCCAGGGCCAGTTATTCTGCCGTGAAGCAGTAGTGTGCAAGCATTACTGTGTTTGGGTTTGAAGGGCACTGTGAGCTAGAGTAATCACTGGGCATTTGAGACTTAAGAACTGATGTCTCAGGGTGACGAGCGCAGTGTGGTGTCACACAGAAATATTCTGGGTGACACAGCATTTGAGGTGACCGTTTTGCTCGTTTCGTCATTTTATACAATAAAAAAAAAGATTGACTCAGTACATTTGTTTTAAATTTAAGAATACTGTAATAAATGGTTTCATTAAGTTATCATATGTTAATGCTGCAACAAGATATTGACTAAGTCAGCTGGACTTTAATCTTTAACAGATTCTCGGAACAGACGATTAAAGTATCAGCATAACACTGCTACATTTAGTATGTTAAGTGACGTGAAACGGAAACCCAATTACTAGCAACGATGCATACTTAGATCTCAAGGGAACTAGCCTATATCTCGGCCTTCGCTTTAGGATGGATGTAGAGGCTTATTACAATGACGACGTACCAAACTGCTTGCTTGTTTGTTTTATTTGCAACAAAAAAATAATATCACCATCATGATTTATATGCAGGCATCCGTCTTACCAGGTACCACCGCCACCATTTGTCGATGACAGACGTTGTAATCACCATGAGGCGGACATTTTGTTCCTCTCGTCAGTTTCATCTATAAAAAAATACAACGACCACGTACCAACAGATAAACTACTTGCTCGTTTGGTCATTTTTATTTACATAAAAACATAATTCAAACACTTAGCTGTTAACTGTCACGAAAGTTTATCCCATATGGGATATTTCAAAAAACTTAAAAAGGTTTATACATAAGACCATATTTCAACGTATACGTCTAGATAAGCTACATTAAACTAACACAACCAGAAGTTTACTGTCACCAATTTGTAAAAGCTCAAGTAGCTGTGCAGTTTGTCTTGACCTTATAACACACACGTAAAAATCGCATCCATGATAGCCACGCGACGGCTGAGATGGTCATATTCTAAAACCCGTCGAAATACTAAAGCATCGAGTGCTTGAAAGTTATCCGGGTAAATTGGAAGAGATTTAATAAGTAAGTTGAATCTAACATAACAGGTTAAAGGTAACAAAAAATTTAATTCGTAATGACTCTCGAAAACGGCACGTAGACGCTACTTAATTTTTTTTTATTTGATAAAGTGACGAGACGAGCAAAACGTTCACCTGATAGTAAGTGCAACGTCTGCCCATAACAGATGCTGTATTACTCAGATCATTTCTGGGTAGCACCACACTGCGTCACCCTGAGACACGAGTTCTTAAGTCTCATATGCCCCGTGATTACGCTAGCTATCAGTGCCCTTCAGACCGAAACACAGTAATGTTTGCACAGTACTGCTTCACGGCAGAATAACTGGCCCCGGGGGTGGTACCTACCTAGACAGATTCCTGCATAGGAATCCTACTTCGATGCGATATAGTTATAAAGTTCTTCAAAAAATGCGTTACTGCTCTTTTTGAGTAACGAGATGAAAACGCTACGCTTCTTGCGTAGCGCCGCCATGGGTAACGAAATTAAATAGCTTCTGAAGAACTACAAGTACCAGTTTCCTCTCGGTTGCAGAAGCTCCGTTTTAATTCCGTCTCACCCAGCGCTTCGTCGTTCTTAGGTTGTTTAAGAGCCACTAATCTCGCTTAGACTGCCGTGCGGAGTATCTTCGAAATAGTGTCAGACGAGCTTTGCCCTTATATAGCACTAGTGTGTGGCCCAATGAAAATGTGTACAACTGTCTATAAAATCTGTCAATCTCACTCAAAATTTCCGCTGTTATTGTCAAATTGATGGTCGTCTAAATGATGATAAATAAAAGTATAGTATAAGTAAACTATATATATATATATATAGTTATTTTATTAATAATTATTGAATTGTAGAAGTGCACGCTTATGATGTTTAAACAGCTTGATTATACGTTAAAAAAATTTATCGTAAGGACCTAAATAGGTCAGTCTGTCCACATATCGTCGAACACTTTGAGTTGTAGCCGCGTACAGAAATGGTCTGATAAATATCATGTGTGTATTGCCTAGTCGTGGTGTCGTAGTGGTGGACGGTATCTGGCGGCGTTTCCCGGTGACAGCATTAATTTGCTTGTGCACGCTGTTGAGGGAGAACGGGCGGTGGTCTTAAAAATCTAGGTAATACATAACATATTAAATTTTACCGCGTCTAATTTACTATTTATAACCTGACGTTTCGAGCGCTTTACAGCACCCATGGTCACGGAAGAATAGAAGGGAACCTGGGAACCTTCAGCTTTTAATTATTATTTTTAGTCCGATCTATGCAGAAAGAGCTTACTTACTAATATGTCTTGAAGTATTGAAGTGGTCTGCTTGGTTTTTAATTTTATTTTATTAATTATTAGATCCCAAGCTGGTGGTAGTACCCAAACACCTTCCCTATTGAAGTTAGGATGTTTTTTTTAGTTTCAATAGCCTCGCGAATCATCCTTGGTAGAAATCGGTGTTTATTGCAAGGGTTTGTGGTCTATCAAATCTGATCCAGAACATGGTCACAGACTGATGATTTACTACAGCGTCGATGCTTGAAATCAGCTACATGTTCTTTAACGCGGGTTTTTATTGATTTTTTAGTTTGCCCTATGTAAGAGAGACCACATTCACAGTCCAGCTTGTATACTCCTGCATCTTGTAGAGGGATGTTACTTGACTTTATATATAGTAAAAACTGACTTATCTCCTTGGGCGGCTTGAAATATGTTCTTATTGTAGCTTGCGTCAAGATGTAGCCAATCTTGTCCGTGATTCCTCTGACTTATGGTAGAACAGCAGGTACATGCTAGGCTGTGGCCGGTTTCACTCGGTCGCTAAACAGTTATTTGACTCTAACTCCACTGAAAATTGAATTTTGGAGTTAAGGTAGTTAAAGAAGTCTTTTTTTTATTTCTTAAAAGTGACGGAACGAGCAAAACGTTCACCTGATGTTTAGTGTAACGTCTGTCCATAACAAATGCTGTGTCAACCAGAAAATTACTGTGTGACACCACACTGCGCCCGTCACCCTGAGACATCACTTCTTAAGTCTCATATGCCCAGTGATTACGGTAGCTCTCAGTACCCTTCAAACCGAAACACAGTAATGTTTGCACAATAGTGCTTCACGGCAGAATAACTGGCCCTGGGGTGGTACCTGCCTAGACGGATTCCTGCATAGGATTTCTTTCTTTCACCAAATGAATCTACAAACGTTGCAGTAGCAGGTAAATTAATCGGCTCAACTGGGGAAATGAAACGGCATCACGGATCGCCAGTATAAAGTAACAGCACCTGAAAGCTGTGTTTCGTATAGTGAGGCCGTTTTTCATTATTTATGAAAAAAAAATCTTGAATAAACACTCACATTATATTAAAAACAGGCACAATATTAAAAAAAGTAAACACAAATAATAAACCAATTCGCGTTAAAGGGTAAAAGAACGTAAAAAGGTTAGCTAATCACTTATCCAAAGGATAACATAACACTTAATCGCACAATGGGTGATTTCATTCTATTACGGTCTTTCGGTGCGAGCGTTAGTGGCCTCCTACAGATATATACGATTAATTAACATCTGTTATCGACATTTTCCTTCACTTATTACGTTAATCGACCCCTTCTAATGGGCACAACCTCGATCGTTAAATGTAATATTCATTTTTTTTATATTTCGTTCAATTTTATAAAGATACTGCGTAACATATTTCAAAATTAACTATAAAGTCAGAATGTTTTCGAATTTTAATTGCGAATTCAAATTTTAGGGGAAGTACCTAATTAAGTAAAGCTAGCAGTGATCCATCACAACGAATTTATAAAATAGTTTTGACCTTTACATTTTCAATGAAATAATACTCGTACAATAGAATTTTATCTATATTCATATACGAGTATATATATTTACATTGATAATCGCAGTCGCTGGGCCCACGAATTCAGATATCTGGCGGTTGGCTCGATGGAGGAAGACCGCGAGTTCTGGCGTTCTTATAAAAAGACCTATGTCCAGCAGTAGATTGGTAAAGGCTGGTAATGATGATGATGATGATACAGTTTTACTTTACTGAGCTAGTACGCTCTCTGTCGAAACCCATTTCCAAGGCATTATCCTTAATCGTCTATTAATGCACCTACGGGATGTGACGAGATTGTACATTTGCTTACGCACGGCAATTATGGGTTTCATCGTTACAGCCCTCAATATTTCCACTACTAAAAGTGGGCCTCTTACATAGATTGACCATAAATTACTTTTTTATATAAGAGAAAGTGACGAGACGAGCAAAAGGTCTACAACGTCTGACCATAACGAAAGCTGTGTCACCTATAACATTTCTGTAAGGCACCACACTGTGCCCGTCTGACTGTGACAGCTCAAGACCATTCTAATAGTAGTAGGGTTTGTATGCAGGGGTCGGTTATTATGCCGTGAAGCAACACGTGTGAAAACGTTGCTGTGAAACACAGCAACGTGTTTCACAGCAACGTTTTCACACGTGTTGCTGAATGGTACTAAAAATTAGTAATCACTGGGCATATGAGACTTAAGAACTGACGTCTCAGGGGGACGGGCGCAGTGCATTGCCACACAGAAACATTCTGGGACACAGCAACGTTTTGCTGACCTCGTCCATTTTTCGAATAAAAAAATCTAAATATTACTAAATATTTTTTTTCAGACATACCGATCGTATGTCTGAAAAATACGAGTAGTTTACGACTGGCAGAAAAGGTGCTATCATTTGATGTCTATTTATTATTTACCAACAAATATTTGGCTACAGACAACTGATTCTATAAACGATGCTCAAACCGATGCCACACTAGAAATGTTTCTGTTCCTTCTTCTTTTTTGTTCCTGGCAATTAGCTACCAAATCGCGCCATTTTGCCGATGTCGTGTAATAATTTAGTTATAACAAGGACTTCGTTTCGATGAACAGCAAAATGATAGTTGACTTTTACTGAAAATTTGCTTGACTGATGAAGACAAAACGAAAAGTACAATTTTGGCCATGAATTGAATTTTCCCAAAATATACACAGAAATTACAAAATTAAATAAAAACACTAACGCCACTTTTCCAGTTTGAGCCAAAAGTCTGGTTTCTGTTTACAGACACAGACTGCACATGTACCAACACCCGGTCTCGGGACATCACATACTACATAAATATTTATCAGTAATCGAAGCCGCAATACAGAAGTAAGACGCTTAGCCACTGCGCTAACTGAATCTACAACAATAAGACTATAGAGATAATCATCAGCAATAATAACGACATAAATACGGTATCTGGTAAACTTTCAAATGATTTTTCATGTAAAATCCCGCTAATTTCTTTCAAAAAATTCTAGTACTAAATCATTTTTTGAAACAGCGGTACTAAAAATATTTTAAATATTTCAAGTGGTTTGATACAACGAATCTAGTATATTGAATAAAATAATATCATTATATTATTTTACAACTAAATAAAAATTGCTGCTATAATGTTGCAGGCGCCTCGGTTTTCTGATTATTTTTCCGTATATATAGGCAATTTCGTATGATACAAATTAATTAAACATTTACTTAATTTGGGACATTTGTATAATCAATACAAATTTAATTTTGTAATTTCTGTGTATATTTTGAGTATAGATGTTTAATCAATAAATATGTGGAGAGAGAACTTAGTACCCCATTTATAGCATATTGCGCTCACGAAGGAGTGTGGGATTTGGCATAGTTAAAGTTATTATGGAGAAGAAGCGGAGAAGCTAAAATGTATGTATTATATGCTTTACAAATACATTAAATTCAATCAAATAAAATCAAATAAAACATTCATTATTTACGTTCATACTGACAATGTGAAAACCCTTAACAGATTATGGACAAACAGTCACACAGAGGAGAATTTTAAAATGTTGCTAACAAATAATTACTCAAACGTCAGTAATGTTCATACTACAAAAAAAAATGAATTATGGTCCAATTTCGACCACAGAGCGACGACTAGTATTTATAATTACTTAATAGTCACTTAATTTGAATACTGAGATCCAAAGACACTTTTCTGACATAGGTTCACTTTTTTAAAGAAGGAATTCTAGGTTCGTCCAGTCCAAGCCTAAGAGTTTCTTTTTAGTTCAGTGTGATCATATTTGAATGGTTCTAATTAATTTTTTGAGTTGTTGAGTTGATTAAGCATTTGCACTAATATTACTAGTTGATTGCTTGCAATTGCAATAATGTAAATGAATCTTTTTTATTTTCTTAAGTTTTCAATATCGTGTTACTTCCATTTGTTCGATAACCACGTTTCCACGTGATCAGAAAAATTAATATAATCGAAACGGTATCCGACATCGAATTAAGCTAATGCGTTTCTGCGCCGCACGTTAACTGTTCGTAATTAATATGCGTGGAAAAATATGGAAATTCCATGTTATTGCTTCTCGTTATGCCATTGGGAAATTTCATTTCCATCTATTTTATTAAAGTACTTACCATAATATTGGAACAGTAAAATGTCGCGGCAATATTTTGTTACTCGTACATATTCAAAAACGTTCCTGTTTAGATAAGAGCGTACTCTTATGTATTTGTTCAGTTCTTTATTTGTATGAGTATTTAAATAACCTACACATGACATGTTTTTCATCATGCAAAGGTTTGAAAAAGAAATATACTTTAAGTAGGCCATGTTTAGCCGGGGATAACGATACTTTTTAGGCTAACATTTGTTACGTAAGGTAGGTTATGCACGGACAAAGTTATAGCTATCTTTCTATAGCTAAAATATATTTCTTTCTTTATATTTATTTATTAAAGTAATGTAATGTCGTAATGTCAATTGGCATTCTTTGCCAGTCAACCTATGGCGTGAGAGGCAAAGTAAAAAAGTAGGAAATTTTAGTTAAGTTATAAATACTAAAATGTAAAATACAACTCATAAATAATATTAATACATATAATTATACATACATACAAATAAATAAATACAAATACTATTTGTATACAATGTGTTTGGGATCGTACTCGTATTAGCGATAATTTAGGCACTGATTCTACATCTAATTCGCACTCTAAAACGTCCCCCCAATGCGTCTTACCCCCTTTCCCATTCCAGCCATAGCCATTTTAACATTTTGTGCGTTTTGTTGTGTAGGTCTACGAAAAAATAGCAATAACTTGAAAGTGTTTAGCATCACAGATCCGCAAATGGTCTTATTCGATTTGATATAATATTTTCCGTCGTTAGACATTTACAAATAATGTGAAACTATAAAATACCTAATTAAGCTAATACTTTTTTTTTATTGGTTAAAGTGTCGAAACGAGCAAAATGTTCGCCTGATGGTAAGTGCAATGTCTGCCCATAACAAATGCTGTGTCACCCACAATAGTTCCACCACACTGCGCTCGTCACCCTGAGGCATCAGTTTTTAAGTCTCATAAATATGCCCAGTGATTACGCCATCTTTCAGTGCCCTTCAAACCGAAACACAGTAATGTTTGCACACTACTTCACGCCACGCCAGAATAACTGGGCATGGGGTGGTACCTTCTTAAATACATTTTGCAAAATCAAACTCGTTAAAAACATAAATTTTAGTATTAAATCGACAGATTTTTAGATAAGCAACAAAACGGCAGCAAAGTTACAGCTTTTAGTTACTCTAGGATATATTTATGTTCAAAGATAACGTAAGCGCGAGCGCATAAATCCTATTGTTATTCGAATTTGGATTACTTGATTCATCAGTATTCATCTCCCCACATTGCTGAAATAAATTTTGTGTACAGATTTCGCAAAGGTAGTAGTGTAAATGCTGCCGTAGCAAAGTACCGCCGAAGATACTCCGGTTGGCCTACACCTGGTAGACATTTGTTACCGTGCATTTAAGGCTGGCAAAAAACGGCCTGCGACGGCCTGAAAATGAACGAGGTCGCCTATTATCGCTTCATAAGCCAAAAGAGAAAGCTTTAATAACTCGCGAACCTCGACTCAGTGTTAGAAGGATTGGATGTTAGAATGTGTGGAGTATTCTAAAAAAAGGAACTAGATCCGCATCATTTTAGACGGGTTGAAGATATTCGCGAGCCAGATTGTTGCTCACGAACGGTGTTCTGTTCATGGATCAATCGTAATGTACGGTGGAACCCATCCTTCTTGGATAAATAAAATAATGTGGACGGACGAAGCTAAATTTACGAGAACGGGAATCACAAATCACAGCAACGATCACCTATGGTTAACAGAAAATCCGCATGCAGTGCGCCCAGGTACTTTTCAGCATGAATTTTCTGTAAATGTTGGGGCAGCCTTCATGGACGACCGTTTGGGCCTGTTATTGTAAATGCCCCACATATTCCAGATTTTTGGAGTTACTCCAGACACAATTCGTGGATGCTCTATCTGAGCTACCATTGAATTATCTACAAGGTATGATACTGCCGATAGATGGAGCTCCGGCGGACTTTCTTTGAGCCGTTAGAGAATACTTTAATGCGCAGCATTCGCCTTGGATCGGACGAGGCATCAATTCTATAGCATGGCAACCTCCACCTAACACCTAAAATAAACCTCTGCAAACCACTACTACACAAAAACCACCTAAAATATACTTCTGCTTCATATGTCCCCATAAAAAGAAATCCATTGGTTTTTTTATTTTTTTATAAAGTGACGAAACGAGCAAAACGTTCACCTTATGGTAAGTGCAACGTCCGCCCACAACAAATGCTGTGTCACCCAGAATATTTCTGTGTGACATCACACTGCGCCCGTCAACCTGAGACATAAGTTCTTAAGTCTCAAATGCTCAGTGATTACGCTAGCTCACAATGCCCTTCAAACCGAAAAACAGTAATGCTTGCACAGTTATTCTGCCGTGAAGCAGCAAGGGTGACACAGCATTTGTTATGGGCAGACGTTGCACTTACCATCAGGTGAACGTTCTGCTCGTTCCGTCACTTTTATCAAATAAAAAAAAACCTACGTAGACGGATTCCTGCATTTATGGAGACATATGATGCAGAAGGTTTATTTTACGGTAACAAATACTAGACAAGAGTTATTGTAAAGAATAATGTCTGTTGGAGACGAAATAAGTTAAATCTGCATATGATCCAATGATCCTTCAAGCAAGTAGTAATAAGAAAATCAATAGAAATAACACGCATAGAACAGCAATAAAAATAAGCTTGCTTACAAAGCGGTGGTGGTAATTTTAAGCACATAATTTAAGTGTTTTAGATATTTTATTGTGTATTTGACATTTATTATTAACAAATAAATTTTGACGATTTTTACCTTATTTTGACGTTAAACAAATTTTGAATCGCCTGAATAAATATTGGTTCAGTACTGGTAATTCATGCTTGTGACAGGGGTATATTCATTTAGCAATATCTCCTAAAGTAACTAATTTACAGCCATAATTGAGCTTGATTTGAGGCCGTGTGGCAGTGGCTTTAGAGAATCTACCACCCCATTTCATACCGTGGGTGTTGTAAAAGTCGACATAGGGAAAATGAAAACCAGGAGCATCTTCCGGGAACATCTGAATAAATAAACTGCGGTTGCCAACCCGCCTACGAAGCGTGGCAACTTTGGCAAAATCCCCTCAAAATGAGCAAAAAAAACGCAGAAAGAGTTGAAATGGCCAATTTGAGAAAAAGCTAAGAAAACGAAAAATTATTTATTTATGGCCAACATGCAGCGCAATAATTAAATAAATAACATGCATAAAATTAATTTAAGGAAATAAAAAGTAATAATAAAAAACATTAAAGGACAATGCCAGAATCTGTAAAACTTTGCCCTACCAAAAATAATCGTGTACACAAATTCCGTATGGTGCGCTTTATAGCAGATTTATTACTTATGACTATATAGACTATATATAATTAATAACTTATATGATAAATACATAATTTAAATCCTTCAGAACATGCGGTGTTTTTACTTATGTCCACTTTTACCTTATGTTTTAAATAGCATCTCTTGCAGTTAATTATCATTGCAGTATATAAATTATCAGGCGCTAATATATAATATACACATGTGGCCGAAATAGTTTTTTATTAGGTTTGATAAAAAAAATCCACAGTGATCGATGATGTCACTGAGAAAGTTCTTCTGTAAAGGAGAAGATAACGAAGAAGAAGATAAAGATTAAGAACAAGATCCTAAAACTACCACGAGGTAAAGGCCACAACTTAAGGTACCAGCAATCACTATCGATGATACTACAAATAGGGCAGCAATTAAAGCTAGCTGTTCTTCTGCTCTAAACATCTGTATGACAAAATTGCCGATTGCAATACTTGACATTCCATGCCTCAAACGCTGCTGCCTATCACCAGTCTGTTTTTTTAATGGATAGAGTGTCGAAACGAGCAAAACGTTCACCATATGTAAAGTGCAAAGTCTACCCATAACAAATGCTATTCACCCAGAACATTTCTGTGTGACACTCCAGTGCGCCCGTCACACTAATACATCAGTTCTAAAGTCTCATATACCCAGTGATTACGCTAATTACCCGTCTAGCATATTTGAGATCGTCTGCCTGCCATTATAACATTTTTGGCATTTACCTCTTTCAACTTGTACAATAAACATGGAATGCAGATTCTCTTATGTCGCTAACAAAATGCGAATTTTTAATCCGAAATGAAAGAACTTATAACAGAATTATTGATTTATTACTCTAGGCCAGTTAGCAAGTTATCATTATTGAGAAATGCTGCCGAAACATCAGTATTACTTTGATGCCGAGACTAATATTTAATTGATTGCAAGGCTACTGCTGATGTCAAACAGTGTGTAAAATAGTGTGTACGGCCGATGAGCCTCGACTTTATTCAACCCAATAATTAATACTGGTAATTTCGAAAAATCGCTAATTATAATTCAAGGTGTAGATAATTTTACATTTAAATATAAATAAAATACAGTACACAATACTGTACAGTATAAGTGTTTTATGCGAAACATGTGTATACATTAAGTTAAATAGTAAACACTAATATGTATTTTTTTAATATATGAAAGAACATTTAAAAAGGGCAGATAATGCCAGATGTGTAATTTCGTATTATTTTGTCCTTCTGACATCTTATGACAATTTTAAAATCTTTCTTATTCTGTCGTTCGTGTCGAACGGTTTCAATAGCCTTTTTAAGTATGTTATTAAAACTTAATAAGTAAAGTATGCGTACAAAGTGACGCAGATGATATTAGTATGCAAAAGCTAAAAATAGTCATTGAATTCCTATTTTTAAATAATTTTATTCGCTAGTTCTACAGAAAATTTGTTTATTATTAGAAACTACAAAATTCATAACATTTTCACATTCAATAAAAAAATTGGACACTGTGGGTCACAACCTTGCGTCCACATTAAAAACTAAAACTGCAAGCTAACACATCAAAGTATCATAAATAATACAATATAATAAAGGAAAATACTGTCTATTGAGGTATGTGGTTATGGCCGCGATTTTTTATAATTTCATATTTACAGCTTAATTGGCTAAATATATTCCAAAAAAGTAACAAGAAATATCAATACTACATTTGAAATTGCGATGGCACCAAATGTAATGTTATGCTTAATGTAACACGATGTCATCCCTTTGATATTAAGTAACACGTAAATCTACGCAGTGCTCACTCTGTGGGAAAATAAAAGGACCCCGTTATAGCCACTAAAATTTTTCAAATGACCGCAATTACCGAAACTGTCCTAATAGAAGTTTCGCATAAAGAATTCATTATTAGTTACGTAGTTACTTGTTTTAAAAGTAAAAAGTAGTTGGTAAACCACAATTTTTGTTTTTGGTGATATTTATTTTACCACTTATAACTTTCTTATCCAATTATTAAAAACTCCTAAATAAAACCTAATAAAAACTGTATAATTACGAGTGTGTCTACAGTAGATGCAAGTAACATTAAAAAAAGAAAAATAAAATGTCATTTAAGATTACAAATATCTTAAGAGTTAGTTTTTTTTAAGATATCGCACTATTTGGGAAATAAATCAAAAATCTCATAAATTTATTAGCGTTTCAAAATAGTGTATTCAGAATTTTCTTTTTAATTTGCAATCTATTAGAAATTGTAGTTATTAAAGACAAAATCTGATAACCAACGAATCCAACTTGAATTAATTCGGTTGAATTAGTAGAATTTAAGCGAATTAATTCAACTTGGATAATATTCTTGGTTGAATTCAGTCGCATGTCACATAGATCAGTTTCATTGTAAAGAGCTACGCTTGCACTTCTGAACTTTAATTTGAATTGCTGAATCCTTTGTACTATATAACGCTTAAACGAGCATTAAAATATATTAATTATTTTTGAAATGCATTACAATTGATTTGAAAATTGCTGCTAACTAACTAACAAAAATGAGTAGAGATTTCTTTATTATTGAAGAGTGAAACGAGACAGCAAAACGTTCACCCGGTAGTAAGTTTACAGTTTACAGCTCAGTCTCATAAGTCTAGTATTTAGGTGTCATGTGCCCACTAACTACACTAGCTCTCAATGACCTTCAGAATGAAACAGTAATGTTTGCACGTTACTGCTTCACGGCAGAATAACTAGCCCTGGGGTGATATTTATCTAAACGAATTCTTGCATAGAAATTATACTACCACTATAATTGGCTGTAATCACTACGCTTGGCAAGTGGATTATTTAAAAAAATAATTATATTTTAAGCACTGGCATAACGGATCGCAGTCGATCACCTGGGCATATAACTCTAAAAATTTTTTTACTCCATAGCCATTAGCTTCCCTAGACTTGATATTATAAATTAGCGGCTCGATGATGAGTGAACGATCTACAGCAACTCTTTTAAGTTTTAACAGTGGACTAAGCTGAAGACGACGATACGAGTTAATAGCTGCTGCAAGTCTAGCTGTTTTTCTTTTTTGATTTTTTATATGTAAAACGTTCTAACGATACAGAAGAAATCAGAATATAAGGCAACATTTCTTACATTTGTGGCAGAAGTAGCCACATCCCATAATCAAAAGCGGACAAATAAACACAACAAATTCATAGATGAAATAACGGACTTCCTTTAAATGCGCTTCTATGTATTATTTTATCTTCGTTACTGATTGATGTGATATTAATAGGGAAAGAAAGTTAATTTGCTAAATAGTGATCATTATTTAGTTTTTGAAGACCATTTTAAATTTTCCATGCGGTGTCTATCTTAGCAAACTAACTTCTTTCCCTATTATTATGGATTTCCGCAAAGTAGCATATGATTCTTATGATATTGTAACGATATACTATCTATAATATCGTATTTTTACGTTTTATAAAGATTTAAGAAAATAATAAAAAAAATTGTGGTCAAAAAAAGTTGTGAAAATATATATGAGGACCAAACCCTGTAGTGAAATTTCAAAATTTTCAATTTAATTATTCTGGGCATAATATTACATATATCATGTCTATCGTACCTAAAATTTATTTTAAAACCTATAAAATATATCTAAGAGGCCTTATCTACTGAATACTATACAAGTTATTTAAAAATATTACAATATAAAATTACTTTATTTTTATGGAAAATACTCTTTATAGTAATTCATAATAAGAAAGTCTTCTTAGCGTGTCGTCGTTTCAGCCTATCACTAGTCCACTGCTGAACATAGGCCTCCCCCAGAGAAAGCCACAAAAGTTTGTAGCCCCCATATTGGAGGGATTTTGCCATAGTTGCCACGCTTGGCAGGCGGGTTGGCAACCGCAGTTTATTTATTCAGATGTTCCAGGAAGATGCTGCTGCCCATCTCCTGGTTTTAATTTCCCTCTGTCGACTTTTACGACACCCACGGGATGACATGGGGTGGTAGATTCTCTAAGGCCGCTACCACACGGCACTAGCGTGTCGATGGCTGCCTAAATTTTGTCCGCCCAAGAACTCAGCTGGTATTGCGTTCTCAGTGGCCTCCATTAAGTCCTGTAACGTGCAGGTGGAAGGACACCCAGGACACGACATGAGGTGGTCCATTATTTGTGGAACGGCACCGCATATGCACTCTGCTTTAGAAGGATTTGTGAATCCCCACCGGACACAGTTATCCTTGCTCCGGCCGACCTAAGTTCGAAGTCTATTCAAGCACATGTTGGCAACGGCAGCTCGTGTCCAGGTGGTAGATTCTCGGATGGCGTAACAAATGGCGTGGGGAGCGAAATACTGTCCCGCCACAGTCAAGTTTTAGCCTGGGATCGATCTTCTGAACGAGGGAGGACGCGTTCGGCGAAACTGTTGCGGCTTTTTAGCTTTTGCGGCACCGGGGTGTAGTTGTACATGGGATGCCGCGAATCCATCTCCATTTTGGCTCTTTCACTGGAGCATGCTACCGCTCTGCGGACCTCTGGTGGAGCTACTCCTGCCAGGGGATACAGCTTCGGAACCGGGGTCGACTTTAAACAGCCAGTGATTATCCGGCATGTTTCGTTTTAAGCTGTATTCACCAACTTTGCATGGGTTGAGCGGTTCCATATGGGGCTCACATATTCGCCTGCGGAGAAACAGAGCGCCAACCCAGAGGTTCGCATAACGCCAGGCGAAGAACCCTACCTTGTAGAAACCAATAAGAAAGTGTTCATGCATTTAAAATTTATAAGCTAAATTAATAATCTCTAAATCTGGAAAATATCCATGTAATGCGAAATAAAAAACCTATCTTAAAATTAAAGAGTGTTCGCGTATAGCTAACACCATACTATAAGTCCGGGGGTTAAGTACCGAGGGGCATACCAGACAGCTATATACCTAGAGGTATGAGGGTCGAGCATGACTCTCTACATCAAATTGTTTAGTGCTAATGTTCCATACAAAGATCCTATGTAAGTAAAGTATACGATAAAAAAGGTCTATCATTGAAGTTCTCTTGTAAGAAATTATATTACCAACCTTTTTATTTAAAGGTTTGCAATAAAGTTTAAATAAATAAATATAATAAAGATGAGTTGGAACTTGAAATTATTAAGATATACGCTATCTTAATAATTTCAAGTTCATACCATCATATCAGAGAGGGTGTGGCTATTAGCATTTCGGTGCTGGAGCTTACTCTTTCGCCCCATGTCTTAGAGCGTCAGTTCTATGATACATGGTTTACACGCCGGCGTCTTGGTAGCTTGCTACTATGACACGTTAGTAATTTTTTAGTTAAACAACTTTTGCCCAAGTCGATATTTATCATATTGGTGTACTTACTACCTTGGATAATACTTACTACTATTGTGGTATTGTATTTTAGTGGCGGTTAAATGAATGAGTCGCGTCTGATTCAATACGACTTATGATTCTGTTTGACGGAGGTTTTTTTGCAGAAGTGTAGATGTCTGCTAAGACCGTATAGTGGCCCTTGTGTTGGCGTATGTCTGGCGGTAGTCGTATTGATGCTTGTTGCACTTGTGACAATGCGTCTATGTGGCAGTTGCATAGATATCGTTAAATATAATGGTTGCGTCTTTCATTTGGTTTGACTAACATTTCTTTAGCTTTGTCCAAGTCTGGTCTCTCTATAACGAGACTGCAGACTGTCGGCCCTTCAATGTTTTGAATAACAACAATATTAAATAAAACTCTCAGTAAATTCCCACAAATTAATGATAACTGGAAGCCTGATAGTGGGTGAGACAAACTTGATCGAAATACATTATACTGAACGTCATTTATACAAACCCATTTTGATGACTATAATAAAACTTTCCTGCTGGCTAACTGATAATTATAAATGATAAAAGAGGCAAAATACATCATTACAATAATGTATTTTGTTGGTGGAGCTAATATGTATACTTCATGCGGATGGTAGTTGGCGAGAGGAGACTCTCAAGGCCGCGGTCGAAAGTCGTGCAACGTGGGATACCTTTGAAGTGAGCAGGACTCATGACGTGCTCTGCGGCAAATTGCCGTGCTGACCTTGTATTAGATGTTGATGCCACACAAACGACAATCATATAACATCTGCAGTTGCAGCGGTCTGGCGATGTGGTGGCGCGTACGTAAGGCTTAGTTGTTATTGGGCCAGGTGCTCATAATTATTCGACGTGTGCCAAATCCGTACGGTGTACATTCACGAAGACTAAACTTAGCTGTATACTTGTATGATGAAAACACGCATTGACATTGGAGATTTTGGTCAAAGTTTGTGCTTCCGCACTAGCAAGAGGCCAAGCCCTCTTTTTGCTGGTTCGCCAGTTTTGCTATGAACACACGGCGGGCTGCGGAGCCATGTGCCTTCCCCACATTTTTTTTAAATAAAAATGTTGGGGGCAGCGACAACTTGTAGCGGGTTATTAATAATTCAATGTAAATCTTATACAAGTGCGGAATCTTATACAAATCTCCTTGTATTATATATTTTGATAAATAAAAATTGAGAACCCAAGTGATTACAAGAGTTTAGGGATTAGTAATTAATTAGTATTCGTACACTGTCTTAGACTTGAACCTTGTTTAGTGAATAAACATGTACACACAAACAAAATCTTTCCATGGTACACCTAAAAGAACAAGTTACTATAAATAAACACAACGTAGATAAAAGGGTCCTACCTATGACGATCACAATTTATTAAAATATATCATTCAAATGGCCTAGAATGAAATAACCTTTAGAAATAATCTTGAAAAAAAATATAGTCTACTTTCTGGTCACGAAATTTATTTTATCAACGTGATATTTGAATAGTTACAATACTCGTATGATAACTTTATTAAATGTGAAATTTTTAACATGGATTATCAAAGCATAGTTTTTTATAGTATAGTTTAATTCCAATCGATTTCATCACTCAAAATCATTCATTCAAATAAAAGTTGGTTTGATAGCTAAGTTTCTTATCTTTAAGTGTAACATGGAGTAAATTTAACGTCAATGTTTAACTTCATAGTTCCAGTGAATGCAGTTTTATCTTTTTTAATGAAATCGGAATTTGAAATCGTTATTTAAAGAAATCGGAATTTGAATGGGAGGCAAAAACTTTATTACCAGCCACGTCGGTGGTGGACGTAAAAACAAAGCCATTTGTCGGAATTATATCCACCAAATTCCAATTTATACGCATATTATCCAAAGAGTGTCGTTTGTTGTAAAAACGGAAATCTTATTTTGCAATGCTGGTTAAATAGGACGTTTTTCGAAGGTAAAAACATGCTTTTTAGAGTAAATGCCGCTGTAAATAAATTACAATGCATGTTTTGCGGCATTAGCTGATATATGGTGGTTGCGCGGCATTCTGGCACAGTAAACGCGGCGACATGTTCGCTATTAAAATAAATTACAATGAAATATTTTGTGTTTATTTTGTTAGCTTTTTTACCAATACTCGGAGACTATGCAGGAATCCGTCTAGGTAGGTACCACTCCAGGGTCTGTTATTCTGCCGTGAAACAGAAGTGTGTACGCACTTAGAGCTAGCGTAATCACTGGGCATATGAGACTTCAGAACTGATGTCTTAGGGTGAAAGGCGCAGTGCGGTGTCTAAGTCTTAAATTGTTATGGGCAGACGTTTCACTTGCCATCAGGTGAACGTTTTGCTCGTTTCGTCACTTTATCCAATAAAGATATAAGAAAAAGTTCATTGAACGATTGCAGCGGGAAGTGGTTCGATTCGTGCAAGGGACAACTATGTGTGACCTATAAATAATTGTTCCGGTCAAAGTGTTTATCCATGTGCAATTTACTTGTATGTCTCTAAAACGCCACGAGTCAGAAAATATTTGTAGACATTGGACACTTGATTGTTTTTAATTGGACTTAAAATATGGTTTAGCCAAATCAATTATAAATATACTGCGTTTAACAGTCGATGGACTTGTGATCGAACGTTGGTTAGCGCTGAGGTCAAAAGTGCTGTATCCGATAAACACCTACATTCGCAGCTTATCTCAAGTCATAAAATAACAATTCTTTATAATTTGGATTTTTTGTTAAAAAATGTTAATAAAACAAAGTGATAAGAGACCAACAGTGACAACATATATTTTGTAATTACACCTAAAATTGATTTAGTATTTTTTATGGACGTACGAGTAGCAAGTACGTTGCTGTTTTACTAATGAATTTATTAGCTTGATCTGTATATGTATCATCATCATCATCATTTCAGTCTATCTGCTAAAGCAGCTCTCATTTGGGGGCCATTTTGCCATAGTTACCACACTTGGCAGCCGGGTTGGTATCCGCAGTTTATTTATGTTCTGGGAAGATGCTGGCGTCCACCTGGTTTCCATTTTCCCTTAAGTCAACTTTTACGATACCCATGGTATGAGATGGGATGGTAGATTCTCTTAAACCGCCACCACGCGGCATATATGAATGCAATCAAATCTTTCAATTCAGTTTTCACTCACTTCCAGAAGCCCAAATAATTTCAAATTTGATTCAACCGATGATAATTCAATAATTACAAGACTTTGACCAAGTACTCTCACTGTGATTCTCTGTGCTTATGCGTTCAAGTGGGCTTCAGTTTTTAAAATATTACTACTAAACTGATTATTGAAACACTAATATTTCGATTTTTGGAATAGTTATTAAAATATTGATATTTTAAAATATCAATGCGAATAATAGACATTTTTATTAAAATTGCAAACTATCATCACCTTATTCAGACACATAAGTGAAGATATGTGCTAATAAATCATTAAAATTCTTTCTATACGTTAGTATTTAAAAATAATGTGGGACATATTCAGACTTTTCAGGCTATCGAAATGTTCATCATACTTTGTTGTGAAAATTTACTAAATAAAAAAAAATACGCTTTGACTATATTAAATAATTTCTAATGGAAATCTAAAAGTACAGTTAAATACTAAGGATCTAGAAAACATCGCATTTTAATCTATATCAAAGCAAGCAAAGCGGCTAATTCACAGAATATACTGCAAACAAGCTGAGAGACTATTAAGGGACGAGAAATATGATTTCCGGAGCGGTTTCCCGGGGTGCGCATAAAGAAAACTTTAAGCAGGCATTAGATGCGGTTTTATTCGTTGGTGCCCAGCGGGCGGACTCTAGATTTACCGACGTAATGTTGCTAGGAACATGAATATATTTTAATAGAACTGCGTTTGCGTAAAGAGCACTGAGTGTTTTTTATGTTCAAAGCTGTACTTATTATTAATTCAGAATATATTGAGTACCTGTACCATAATTTTTATATACGACATCATATCACTAACTTTCTTTTAAATTCTTATTTATTGTTTTATAATCTAAGCTTCTTCGAATCGTTACCATAAATTATTCATGTCATAAAATTTATTCGATGTCCTTTAAAAACTTGTGAAAATAATTATGTTTCTAATAGCTGTCTTTCAGAACGACGTGATTTTTTTAAAAATCATGTATTAGAAAACAAACAAAATATCTAAAACAAATAAAAGAACGTGTATTATAATTATGCGAATAATGGTGATAGGAATCATCATCATCAGCCCTTAAACAGTCCACTGCTGGACATAGATGTGGCTTAAAACGTAAAATTACTGAATTAAAAAAATATATATTTATCATATTCGCGTTGGAGAAACTTGGTGGTGACCAGTGCAGCAGTTGGGCTGTCATAGGCTGTTGGTTTTACATGAAGTTACATATAGGCCGTTGTGTGCCGTGTGGTGTCGGAACGTGTTGAAAGTGAATTCATTACCCCTTCTATTCTGTAAGTATGTTAAGAGGAAACTTAGTGAAAATGTAAACGAAAACAATTCGGGGAATTCTTATTGCGTCCTCTTGTGTATCAATCACATTATGAAGTTTGGGATATTCTTGACGTAAGGTATTTACAAATAAGTCGGTTTTTCACCAATAAGAGTGAAACAGAAATATAATGAAAAACATGACTACATATATACATGTTTTTATGACAATTCTTGTCTTTTTTGAAGTCGTGGTGGCTCAGGGTTTGAGCGGTAGCCTAAAAATTATCCCGCACGCCGGAACCTTTAAAATATTTTTTAAAGGTTCCGGATTTAAAATTATTCCAGAATATATATATATATATATGCCAGATATATGCTAGAATTAAGTGTTTATTTACCACGCACTCACTCTCGGTGAAAACGTCTTGAGGAAACCTGCAAGTCTGTGGAATAAAAATATTTTGAGAAAATGTGAAGCCCGCCAACCCGCACTGAAGCAGGGTGGCAGACTCTAGCCGTATCCAAAACCTTTGTGGCCTCTGGCTACCCCTTAAATGTGTAAGAGGCAGTATGCATGTACTTTTACATATATTAATGTTAAATTTTACATACTTTTACATAAATTACACAGATTTAAGAAAGTTTGAAATATCTCTGTAAAGTAATGAGCTTAAAACTTACTAAATTTTATTTTAATCCCTCCTCAAGAAGTTACTCCTAGTGATAATATCCATACAAGTAACTTGATTAGTAAATAGCATTCAATAGACTAAAACTAACACAAGCGGTCAGGCGAAGATTCCATTCACCACTATTCCTAACTGGAAACAGTCCCAGAGAAACAATACCCTTCTTGGTAAATATAGAGGTATATTTATCGAAATTAAACTTGATGTTCTTAACTGAAATTTAGAATTGAAATTGAAATGAGTCCTTGTAACACTGTTCGTTTTTTAACACGAAACAATCTTAATGTTGTTCTCACAATCAAAAATGACAGGTTTCATAAGTTTAACTCACTTAGACTCATTGGACATTTAATCATCTTCCACTAACATAACATGAATGAATGTTTTATTAAAATAAATCGCTTTTTACATTGTTATCATCACTATCACGCAGTGGTATTATTTAAGTCAATTTGAATCAAAAGGTAGTCGGTTTCTATTTTTTTATTGTTTAAAAAATGTGAATCCCAAACGGCGAAGGGAGGAGGAGGAAGTATGAGTGTATGTGGGAACTGCGCGCCACCTCGATTCGATGTGACTGGTGGTAGGATTCCTATGCAGGAATCCGACTAGGGAGGTACCACCCCACGGCCGTCTGCGTTCTGTCGTGAAGCAGTAGTGTGCAAAAATGACTGTGTTTCAGTTAGAAGGGCACTGTGAGCTAGCGTAATCACTGGGCATATAAGACTTAAGAACTTATGTCTCAGGGTGATGGTCACAGTGTGGTGTCACACAGAAAATTTCTGGGTGACACAGCATTTGTTATGGGCAGACGTTGCACTTAAGATCAGGTGAGCGTTTTGTTCGTTTGATCACTTTTTCCGAAAAAAAGAACCTTTTTCTATGTTTTTGAAATATACATGATGAATTATGTTTGTGGTGTTTCTCTGGCGCATTTTCTCACCCTGTTGAAGTTTCAAAGATATTGACAATAATTGTCATTTGTTTTTAAATATTTTTGTTAACTCCTCCTTCATGATGAGACCGCTCTTGCCTGTTTTGTGTTGTCTTTCCAGGGATACTTACTATAATGGTGAAAGCCTCGTAGTCGTCTATCTTTCTCTCCACTTGCATAAGCCATCAGCTTAGCACACTTTATTCACTTTTTACTTCACACACATTTTATTCACTGCTGAGAGAGCGGTGGTAGCTGAAGAGCCAGGCATACGATTTGATTTTTTTAATACACGAGTATAATACCTGGAACCAGCTGTAATTCGTAAAACTGAAATTTGAAACACTGATTTAAGATATGTGGACTGTACTTTAAACATACATTGAAAGTACGTAGCGGTCTCCTCCTGGCTAAAAATAAAATAAAATAAAATAAGGCCTGTCAGCAGCACTGGATCGCAAGTTTCTTACAGTAATTAATGAAAATTAAAAAAAAAACTGAATAGAAAATAAATATTTAATTGTATTCTTATTATTTTAAAAATGACTAAATAAAACCCGCTGGGTTTCTTACTGGTTCTTCCCAGGACAGAGGCATATTTTTCGAACCAGTGTAGTTTAAAAAAATGACTTTCAATAAGTATTATGTAAATAATTATTGAATAAAAAATTATTCTATTCTATTCTATTCTATTCTATTAACGTTAATGTGTAATACCTTCTTACAAATATGCTATAAGAGTTTCATAGGCTTCATCGGTGAGGAATGTTATTATATGATAATAGTTTTATAACTGTAAGATTTACTTACATTTATCAATCAATCAACCAATCAATTAGTATACTCTTTATTTTAAGGTACTAAAGGCGGTCTTAGCTCTGAAAGCTATTTCTTCCAGACAACCTTAGCTCAGAGAACTATTACAGCAAAATGAAAAACCAGAAAAAGAGGGTGGTGTACACTAAACCATATAAATCAATAAAAACACTAGACAATAGCATCTCATATAAAAAACGACAGACTAAGGTAAAGGATTAATAACAAACAGATAAGTGAAAATATGAGTTAAATATTCAAGTAATGAGCTCTAATCAGGTTTTTGAAGGAATAGAGAGACTTAGCACGTCGTATGTGCAAAGATAAGGAGTTCCATAAGCGCACAGCTATGACAGTAAAGGATTTACTTAAGAAAGAAGTGTAGTTCACAGGAGTCCGGAGGGAGAGGTTGAGAAGAACGAAGAAATTTGTCATGGGGGAGGGAAATATACTCAAAAATATTTTTTAAGAACAGAGGAGTAGATGGGTTGAACAGCTCGCGGTACAAAGCAGAAAGTATATGAGTATTCCGGCGGTCGGATGGGAAACCACTTGAGTTGTTTACGAAATTCAGATACATGATCATATTTGCGAAGCCCAAATACGAAACGTAGACACAAATTTTGAATTCGCTCAAGTTTATTAAGCTGTACTTCTGTAATGTCAAGGTAGCAAATATTAGCATAGTAGTTAGTTACGTAATTGTAAGGTTTATTTACATTCATAAAATTCTATAAGACCCAAGCCAATGACTTATATCGTACGCAATTCTGAAGGTATACTAAATAAATAAATACAACAAAAAGCCTTCCAGCAAAACTTTGCCTTAAACAGTAATAAATAACTCACAAACATAAAGGATATGAGGCATTTTGTCTAGGCGTGGCTTTACTCTGTCAGGGACAATTTTAATGCGATATTACTTAGCGTATAAATTATTCGCTGTTTCAAAATATAAGCGACGGCGTTTTAAAAATAAAAAGACAATACCCCAATCCGATTAAGAGTAAGAGAGAGAGTTTTGGAGCCGGGAAGAGTCCGCGGCGTTGCTCCGATGCGGGTTGGCGGACTTCACATGTCCTCGAAATATTTCCGGTGCCGTCACTCGAACTCAGGTCACTCGCGATCTATGAAATATGAGGTGGACGCCCGGTCCTTTACTTACCACGGCCCTGTTACATACATACATACATAAGATCACGACTGTATCCCATAAGGGGTAGTCAGAGACTGGCCACTCACTGCAAAAACAGATGACTGTCACAATCCACGTTTCACCTAAACAATATAATGCACTTAGTGTGATAGGTGGTGAGCCCATCGCCACCATGCGCTGTTTGGTGCACATTGCAGTTTAATTCCTTGCTCGCCTTTTACGAGATCCATTGAGTAACTTAATTGATGTATATCGATTTTTTTAAGTTATTTTAGCACATTTTATATTTTTGTATGCAAGTTTTAAAATGTAGTTAGCTGTAATTTTAGTAAAGATACGAACAGAACCGTCTTATTATGCAGGACTTGAAAATATATTAGTTAGAATAATTAACTGGGGCCTTTACGTGTTCGATTTTATAAAATACATTTTTTTTGGAGCAGGCGCTTTAAGCCGTCGAATGTGAGTTATTGAATTTGTGTTAAGGCAATATAGATCTCGCTTAAGCTAAACGAACTTTACTGTCATTGCTTTGTATAGCTTATTGTTATTTAACCGGTACCTATTCGTCAAGTAACCGGTTTCTAGTATTGCTACAAGAGCAACAAGAAAAGTGTTATAAGTTACCTTTGCTACATTATTTATTTTACTCTAAAGATATTTTGAAAAAATACTATGATTTAATATTGAACAGAGATATACCAAAAGCACTTTTTTTTTAAATCTCGAGCTTTTTGGGAAGGCGAAATTCTAGATCGCGAGCTTTTTGGGAGGCGAAGGATAAGATTGACAATGGCAAGTGTTACAACCCGTTGACTATCGACAGTCCGAACTTGACCGAGACCGAGTTGACTATTGTATGTAATAGCCAAGTTAATTTTACTGTTAAATACTATTTATTACAAATAATAATAAATAACAAAGCCTTTTATTTCCAAAAAAAATTGCTCATTACAGCCCCTGTTCGGGTACAGACGTTCAGTTTTTCCCAGATTATACGATATTTGGCTTTGTTCATCCAGCTCCGTCTGGTGGTTTTTATTTTATTTCATCAGCTCAGCGTGCCTTGCCATGTTGTGACCCTTAAATACCATTTATAACAGTTATACCTTTAGGGCAATTAGTACTCCTTCTACTAAATTTACCGTAAACCAAACTGCTCAAAAAATTGATGGGAAACGATTGTATACTGCGGCCATATTGTGATAGCTGTGATCGTTGTTAAGCTAACGATACGCGTTGCGTTTATGTTAACTACACAAAGCAACGTCTATATTCATTTTCGTCTCTCTGGGTAATTCAATCTATAGTAATTCCTCTTGTTGCAAAGTCCAATCAAATTACGTACCAAACAATTTAAAATTTCAGTCCATCATAGTCTACTGCCAATTATAACTAAATTAACAGGGAGTAATTTTTAAATTACCGCATACACCGGAGTGCGCTGGTTCACATACAATAATGCCGTGATCTTTATTATTGTATATTTTTCATCTCTTGTTTCACAGCGACACCAACGAGATAATACAGATTCAGTGATTCTGCTTTTATTGCAACCATAATTAGCTATTTAAATAAGTATCTTAGTTTACACAGCCTATAAATGTCCCACTTCTGAGAACAGGCCTCTGCGAGCCGGGAAGAGTCCGCGATGCTGCTCCAATATAGGTTGGCTCCTCCTCGAAATATTTTTATTCCACAGGCATGCAGGTTTCCCCACGATGTTTTCTTTCACCGCTGAACACATAGTAAATCTACACTTAATATTGCAGATTTTTTACAGCAAGTATTGGCACCGGGGATTGAACTCAGGTCACTCACGTACTATGATATTTAAGGCGAACGACGGCCCCTGAGCTAGCACTGCTCTTTTCCACACATGTATCATTATTTTAATCAATTTTATTTGGAGAAAGCTTACGACTTTTTAATATTGAATTGGTGTTATTGTGACGTGTTAAGAGCCGTGGTAGCTCAGGGGCCTGGTGCTCGCCTTTAATTTCATAGTAAGCGAGTAACCTGGGTTCGATCCCCGGTGCCAGCACCTCTAATATTGTTCTACAATTTTAAGTGCTGATTTACCACGTGCTTAGCGGTGAAGGAAAACATCGTGAGGAAACCTGCATGTCCGAGGAATAGAAATATTTCGAGGACATGTGAAGTCCGCCAACCCGCATTGGAGCAGCGTGGCGGATTCTTCCTAGCTCCAAAACTCTCTCAGAAATGAGAGGAGGCCTGTGCTCAGCAGTGGGACATTTATAGGCTGAAACTTTACTTTTTACTTTACTTTGACGTGTTTTGTTCTAAAAATGGACTACGGTCGTGTTCTCTGCCTACCCCTCATATGGGAACATGGGTGATTGTATATATATATGTTATAGTGACTGGAAAGGTCACCCGACCTTTTCAAGATCTTTATAGTATTTTATACCGATGATTTAGTGAATGAGGCTTCGGATGCATTATCAGTGATGATAAATATTTAGACTATAACCTTCTGGGCAATCGCGACACCTTTGGTTACTTTAAGAACTTTAACTAGTATATTGTTTTCATAAGATTCCATAAAACTCCATAAGTTCTTGTAACTACGTTCTCGTCCCGTATACGATTGAAAGCTTAAGCGGTACAATTAAATTTTAATTCTGTATCACAGATGGCGCCCAATAATACAACTCAACCCGTAAAATAAAATGATGTCTTGCAAAGTGATTGTCTTCTGTTGGAATTCGAATCCACGATACAGGACTTAGTTCGCTGCGAACCACGCAATTCTCGAAAACAAAACAGAATTAATTTTAGAACAACAATATAAATAATTTAATGGTAACAGAGAAAACACTTAAACTTTTTAAAGTTTGCGGTCTCTGCAGTAAATATCCCAGACATTTAAGAAAACACGTCATATCTGCACCGAAAAACAGCTTTCCTCCAACACACTTTTTCACAGAAGTGTGGCGATTTCGCAAAGTTTAAGTGGCCATTAGCGAAGTTGTTTAGAGCTGCCCCTGGGCGTTGGGTTCACTTCTCGACGCGTTAGCGAACTGTTCATATTTTTTTTTCTAAAACTTCAGCTTTAGACTATAATAGTTAATATGTGGCTTTGCACATTTAATATTAAATAGTTATACATGTTAGGCATATACACGTATGTTTATTTATAGATTTGGATATTATTGTACGCCTTTATCTTCTTTTCCTATTCGTGTGTTGTTCAAATATTGGCTTTACGTTCACAAACCGCCGAAAAAATTGTCAATAGTACTTTTAGGGTACATGTGTAATACGTAAAGGGAAGTGGTAGGTAATTTGTATATGTAAGAAATCATGAGTACATAACAACGTCCTATGGATATAGATTTTAGTAACTTATCAAGTACACAACAGCACATACGCATGTAAAGACATTTGACAAAAAAATTTAGATTATTGGATCTAACCGAATTCGGCAAAGAAAATATACGATAACAAAAAGAACGCTAAGAAAAGCAATATTTTTACTGCTGGTAGGATTTCTATGCAGTTATTCTGCCGTGGTGTAGTAGTGTGCGAACATTACTAGTCATCGAAGGGTACTCTCAGTAGATAGTAATAATTGCGCCTATGAGACTTAAGAAGTTATGTCTCAATGTGACGAGAGCAGTGTTGTGTAACACAAAAATATTATTGGTGACACAGCATTATTTATTTAATTTAAAAAAACTTTATTGCACAGTAAATGTACAATTGGCGGACTTAATGCCATTGGGCATTCTCTACCAGTCAACCACGAGTTAAGCGGAGAATTTAAGCGGGTGCTATCAAATAAACAACAAAACTATTAATCACATAAATTAAATGTATATGTAGGTTAAAACAAATAATTACAAATAGATATATATAAATAAATACATAAAAACTCAAACAAAATATATACATACAACACTACTATATACATATACTCACATGAACATATATACACACACACATATACCGGGTTTTCGTTTACTCCTTCTCAGAAAAAGTAGGGTGTGATAGGTAGGTGAAATAGAAGCCCGTGGCATGTTCATTTTACTTATTGTTAAGTTTTATTTATTGCCGCGGCAGTATAATATGTCTTAGGTTTATGTAGTGTGTTAGATGTACGAGCCTCTAGTAAAGCCAAAGACAGTCAATTAATAATACCGTGTATAGTTTTTATTCCACCCACCTATCAAACCCTAACTTTTCTGGGAAGGATATTTATTTAAAATAAATGTTATATATAAGACAAACAGTGAATAATTTGCTCGTCATGTCACATTTTTCAATAACGTATGTCCCTCAAATTATAAAACCGCGTTTAATGAAGTAAATCTTATCAAAAGCTTCTAATATAACTTTCACTGTTATTTTAACTCTTTACTCTTCTTGGTTATTTTAGCGTCATCCGAACTACTGACCAAGGTTTACTTTTCAGCTCATGCATCTCTTTCTGACCCGGTCTTTAACATCCATGGAGGCGAGTCATTGGACTCTTATATTACGACGTCAAGCCAGCGAACTTTTGCGTCTACCGCGCGGTCTATCTATTCTAGATAACTTTTCTAAAGTTTATCGGCCACTCGGCCACGAGACAAACTCCGAATCGCAGAAAATTTTCGACTCCTTTCATTTATTTAATTACTTTTAAGGCCTCATCGTCATCATCGATATACCGTCCCCTGTTGGTCATAAGTTTCTTTCCCCTAGAAAATTTTCCAATATTGATCAATCTACCAAACTTTGATCACTATTTATTACTTTCCATCACTAGCTTCTCTGGTTTCTGTCGCTATTATGTCGATATCGGTCGGTAGCTGAAGATTTTCATCATCATCACCATTCCAGCCTATCATTAGTCCACTGCTGAACACAGGCTTCCCCATAGATAGCCACAAAAGTTTATAGCTGTCATTTTGTGGAGATTTGACCATAGTTGCCACGCTTGGCAGGCAGGTTGGCAACTGCAGTTTATTCGTTCAGATGTTCCAGGAAGATGCTGCTGCCCATCTTCTGGTTTTTATTTTCCCTCTGTCAACTTTTACGACACACACGGGACGTGAGGGGTAGTTGATTATTTTAAGCCTAGGTTTAGGCCTAGGTCTAGATTTTTTTAAGCCTAGCCTAATTTACGTTAATTAAAATGGGGGCTACATTTTGTTACGACTTCAGAACACGTTTCATAACAAATTTCGTTGGAATTTCTTTTAAAAGCATTCCAAAATATATGTTTCACGAAATATATTTGAGTAGGTTCTATTATTTTGCGTCATAAAAAGAAAACATGGGTATTCAATTTCTGCTACCGACAAGAATATTATTTGTACTGCGTAAGGCTTCCAAAGGTAATCGGTGTCGATTATAAGAACATGATATCGGAAATCTGTCGCATCCGTGGCGTTTCCGCGACATGTGCTTAAATCATGATATTACTTATTAAGCAACTTTTACATTATGCGTTTAGGAAACAAAGTCATATTACATGGAATTAAAACAAAATTTGAATAGTAAAATTAAACAAGGAAAACCAATTTTCATCTTTTTAATGCCTGTAACATTTAACTTGACCATCGTTTTTAAAGACATATTTCGTAACTTGTGCAACATCTATTTTGATTGTGTCTATCAATTGATTAAATTCATTATAATAAGCAAGTTGGCAACGCGTTTTTGAATAAAAAAAAGATAATTAGTTGAGTAACTTTTAGGGATTGAAAGAGGTTCTCACGGCACAATCCGAATAGCATATATTTAACAATTTCGTCAATAGTAGGTCAATTAGCTGTAATAAATAATTGCTACACAGTTTTTACTTTTTGCTCCCACACTGATATCCTGTTTTTGCAAGACTGTTTTCTGATCTCGCATAGTGACGTGTTTGTTCTAATGCAAGTATTATGTATTTCTCGTGATTACAGGGCCTTATATACAGGGCGATACATAAAAGATCTTGAAGTGAAACATTGTTTATATGTTATGTTAACAATAGTTGTTATAAAGTACCAGTTAAACGAAGATGTAAGTCACAGTCAATAAAGTTTTTTTTTTAACAGTTTGTAAGAAAAATGTAAACGCAGTATAAAGTATGCATTCACCTTTATACATGCTTTTATTTTTAGAAATTTCGAAAACATGTTACAAATTCAATTGTTTTTTGGGTGTGATATATTAAAAATTAGAACCTGAAAAATTGCAATATATAAGGATGAACTGATCGTGCATCGAATAATTGACTGACCCCGGCCATTGACGATGCAAAACTTTTTACCGATTGTATTTCTGAGGCGTACTACGTCGGCATGTGATAATCCAAACATTGACCAATTTTAAAACTTATTTTAGGCGGTGGGACGCAAATTCGTTTTTGAATATACGTAAATTGTGATTATAATAATGTTGAATTAAATAATCGCCGTGTTGCAGCAGCGTCTCTACTGCGGATACAATCACACCATCTCATCCCGTAGAGGTCGTAAGAGTTCACTAAGGAAATGAAATGTTATGGCAAGACGAGACGAGAAAATCATCCTAAATATGACTGCCCTAAATTATTTAGATCGACGATGAGTATTAAGGAGAATGACTAGATTGATGGTAGGATTCCTATGCCGGAATCCGTCTACATATCACCCCAAGGCCAATTATTTTGCCGTGGAACGGTAGATTGGAAAAATAACTTTTTTTTGGTTTAAAGGGCACTGTGAGCTAGTTTAATTAATAATAGTGTAATTAGTGTAATTAACTTCAAAACTGATAGGCCAAGGTGACGGGCGCATTGTGGTGCCACACAGAAATGTTGTGGGTGACGTAGCATTTGTTATGGGCAGTGGTTGCACTTACCATCAGGTCAACGATTTGCTCATATCGTCACTTTCTCTTATAAAAAAATATCTAAAACACGTCAAACATTTACACGAAACAATAAACATTAACAAATATCATTATTTATATGTATAAGTACATAATGATTAATTTTACTTATATATTCGGAATCTTTTGACTACTAGATCAATTAAAAAAGTGTAACTTCGTCTATAAGTAATACTAGAAGAATTACAGGTGCGTGGCCGGCGTTTGAAAAAGGCTCTTTTCTTGAAAGTCCCTAAGTCATATCGGTCCGGAAATTCCACGAACGCTGGCAGCAGCAAATTCCACGAAGTAGTTGAAATGTGGGCGTTAAGGTAAACTTCCAGAATCTTCTTACGAAACAAGAACTGTGTTTCGGACTTAGTATCTATAATTTTTAATACAAATTACATGTCAATATAAGTAGTTTTTTTTTTACATTTGGTTATTCTGACAGACGGTATTTATTGATATTTTTTACATTATGTTTAGTAGTTAGCAAGTAAGTAATCAAAGAAATACATCTACCCTTATCTTATTTATTTGTATGATATTTTCAAGTACATCAAACAGATATTAGTGAGGCTTTTATATTAATCCTCAGTCTATTTTTAGCTATGAGACTCTACTGACTGAACTGAAGTCTCTGGGGACAGACTCAGTGTGGTGCCCCCACTGAAATGTACTGGGTGACACAGCATTTGTCATGGTTGGACGTTGCACTTACCATCAGGAGAACATTTTGTCCATCTCATCACTTTGACCTATAAAAAATGCGTCTTACTTCCTTATACTTCCATTATAATTTATTCCAAACTGTCTGGGTGCCAAAAATTCAAACTTTGTTGTTGAAAATACGTAGCTTATGTGGTGCTTTTTAAAATAAATTTCCACGTGCATAATATATTATCCTGGAAAGTCAAGAAATAAAAACAACTTATGGTTTTGACATCTGCTTGCCAACTGAAAATAATTTATTACAAGAACTCGACACCAACTTTCCATTATTGCTTTTCAACTGCAAATTTTAACGTTCCTTTAACAATTGTAGGAAAATTGTTTTTTATTTTACAATTTTTTTTAATGTTATATTCTTGTATAACGGAAGGCTTTTAAATGAAACTAATTTTACGGATTTTATCGCGTTTAATTTTATTATTTATAACCCGACGTTTCGAGTGCTTTACAGCACCCATGGTCACGGGGGGACTGAGGTGACATATGTCCCGATGTCATAGTTAACACGGAGTACCTTCAGCTTTTAATTATTATTATTGGTCCGATCTACGCAGAAAGAGCTTACTGTGTCTTGAAGTCTTGCAGTGGTATGCTTGGTTTTTGATTTAATTTTATTAATTATAGGATCCCAAGCTGAAAACTCATACGCACTCGAAACGTCGGGTTATAAATAATAAAACTAAACGCGATAAAATCCGTAAAATTAGTTTCATTTAAATGTGTAGTGTTCGCGTAAATATAAGAAATCATTAACGGAAGGCTTATTTAAAAAAGTAAATCATCAAGTTTCATATGTAGCGAAAGTATTGCGGAATATATTATATGTGTCATCATCATCATTGCAGCCTATCATTAGGCCACTGCTGAGCATACATATTTTGTGGCAATGTATGGTGAGGGGGCGGGGGGTGTTAGAAAGTGCTGCTGCTCATCTCCTGCTTTAAATTTTCCCTCCGTTCTGTTCACCGGATGATGTTGGGTGGTAGGTTCTCTTATGCCACCACACTTCAGTATCCATAAAACAAATAATAATTTTTAGTCATCTCTGCATACTTTAATTCTTATTACGTGTTATTTATCTGCTCTTGATATAAACAACACTTTCGCTTTCGTGAAATCGTTATTTAAACCATGACCTTTGATTTGTGACTTTAGAAATGACTGTGGGTTTAGAATTAATGTCTACAATTATTTCGTGTCGAAAATCTATACGACTTCAACTACGGATCATTTAACAAGTCCGTAATAAACTAGAAGCAAATGAACTAGAAGAACTAGCAAATCATCATGTAATTACACAATATAAATCATTATTTCTTTATTTTTCAGCGTTAATTTTGTAGTAGCTTTACAATTTCGAACACTATATATCTTTTTATTTTATTGCAAAAAAAAACAAACAGAAACACTGAATTATTTTTGCTACTTCTACACGAGTAAGATCGTTCCAGTGTGGCTATCTGGGACAAATTACTCAGTATTACAAATTTTGCCGTGTGACTTAGAAAATCTACCACCCCATCTCACACCCTGGGTGTCGTAAAAGTCGACAGAGAGAAAATTAAAACCAAAAGATGGACAGCAGCATCTTCCTAAAACAAAAGAAAGGAAACGGTGCCGGAACTCAGAAGTGTTCTGAGTGACGCAGCATTTGATATGCCATACCATTAGGCTAAAGTTTTCCTAGTTTCGTCACTTTATTAAATAAAAAAATACTTCTTTTATATTCAACAATGACATATTAAAATATAAAGTAGGTTCAAAAACAGCTCATAACCGGTTCACTTCGCTCCATTAAACGCGGGGAAAAATCAATATTTTTGTGCTGGAAAGGAGGCAAAGCTTTTAAATGCTTTAATTTTACTCAATAAAACCGATATATTAGAAGAACAGATAATACTAATCCCTGTTCTGTTAGCGTAGTGGTTAAGAAGATTCCACACGATAGGTCGCTGTCGCAGGTTTGATTCCCGCACGGGAAATTATTGTGAGAATCACAAATAATTGTTTTGGTTCCGAGTGGTTATTTATATGTTACGGTTTACATAATTACTTACTGTAAATTACTGTTAATTGTACTGTGAGATCTGCGGCACGCCCAATTCATTGCTGTGTGTTTTTATCTTTGTTTTCCTTCATGATTGTTGCACTTTTCGCATTTCTGTTTACTAAAAAATTTAACATGCTTGGCTTGAGAACACCTTCTGGTAAATGATGATGATGATGGTCTCTGTGTATTTGCATAGGTGTGATGAGATTTTTTTTTACCTGTGCTATCCTGGCAACTTCAGAACTGTTATATTCAGGAGATATTGAAATGATCCTCTTTTAATTGTTTTTTTTTGTACAATAGGGTATGCTTTTAACTATGATTAACTTATCATACTTAATTATAAAAAGGCTGAGTTTCCTTTCTCCCTCTCCATTCTTACTTGTTCCTGCAATTCTTTCCGAATTACTTGACGAGTTTAAGACTTGACCCTCTCTTACGCCAGTACCTTTCAAAGCCAGTTTTTTGGAACTTTGAAATACTAAACTTGAGTACTGGCTGTGCCCCGTAAGTTCACCTCGTAAAAAACAACCACATGACGACGCCACATGGCTTGCTCATGGTACCTCGCGTGCACAGTTCGGCTCTTCTTAGTGACATTCGGTTTTAAACGTACGGCTTGTCAAAGTTATAGTTTTTTTGATTTTAAACTTTCTTCAGTCAACGAGCGACGAGTGCGATTAGCGCGTTCGAACATCCAAACTCTCCAGATTTATTATTTATTTATTTTCATCTTTGTTAGTAGTAAGATAAGACAATTCTATAATAGTATTGCTAGCTTGTAATAATAGTTTTTTTTTTAAATCGCGTGGGAACAATTCGATTTTCCGGGATAAAAGAATCCTCTGTCCGTCCCTAGGATGCAAGCTATCTCTGTGCCAAATTTCGTCAAAATCGGTTCACCGATTGAACCGTGAAAAGTTAACCAATAGACAAAGGGACAGTGATAGTTACTTTCGCATTTATAACCCTTGTATGGATTACTACCATGTTTAATATGTAAAGCATGCTTATCAAACATTACTTTTATAAATTGAACATTATTTTACTGCAATAAAAAAGCATAAACTTTGATGGAATATCTAAACTAATTATATACATTACATGCATGTTTGTAAATTATGAAAGTGTTAGTAGAATGTGTTGTTAGATAAATATTACACATAAATAGACTATACTTCCATTATCATCAGACATGGGGCTTGGAAGCAACTGGCTGAGGACTTAACGAAAAATCGAAGCGCATGAAGTTGCTCGATTCTAATTTCGGAGGAATCTATTCGAAAGTAGCTGCAAAGCTACATTAAAATAGAGTGTGGAGTTGCTAAGTATTAACTGGGTCTTGAAGAGCGAAACGATTTTAATTCAATCTTGTAAGCGGATCTTATTAAATTAACTTTGTTTCTATCCCATTATCGTAATAGATTTCTGCTATGTAACATCTGATTGTATAATTAATCTTGAACGTTGTGTACACCGGGCCTCTTCCGTATAGCATTATATTGCCACGAGTTCCGCTGGTGTTTACAGATTCTACGTAAATTACTTCTACTTCTTTTAAAATAAGGTGTATATATTATCCTATCCTATACTAGAATTTCTTAAGTATCGTGAGTGCATTTTACAGACATACATTCCACATGCACAACACGACCAGACCCCAAAAGCTGACAATTTGTGTTTTTACAGAAATGTTAGCTCCTGCAGGGATTGTGGATCACAGTATACGCCACCGAACATGAATCGTTTTGGGGTATCTTCCGGGCTGATTTTCGATAACGTCGACAGTTTCGAAAGAAGGGCTCCCGCTGAGATTCAAACCCAGGTGTACGTAGTAGTAACCCGTAGCGTAGAAGTCAGGTACACTAACCACTACCGATTACGCGAGCAATTAGTTCATTTCAATTTTAAGCAAACGCTTACTTGTTTAAATGCAAATTTTCTACGGGTTTATCGTCGAAGAAAAAAAATGTTTATTTTGTAATTCCGTCACAAATAGAGGAGGCCCATTCATTGGAAACATCATCATGATCACTGCAGTATATTGTAAATGAACAGTAGAAACCATGCCTATTTAGTCCATAAAATTTCTCCTGGATATTATTTACAATGAGTAACTTACCTTTTTTATTGGGGCAAGAGACAGGATGAGCAAAACGTTCAATTGATGATTAGTGCAGCGTCTGCCCCTAACCAATGTCAGGTTGACGGGCGTAGTGTGGTTGCACACAGAAATGCCACCCAGAACATTTCTGTGTGCAACCACACTACGCCCGTTAACCTGAGATGTCAGTTCTTAATCAGGTATATGCCTCATATGCCCAGACCGAAACACAGCGACAAACGTCATGGCGGCATGCATTTGATTCCTGTTTCATAATTTTCTTTAAATCATTTTAAATCTGGGAAATTATAATAATTCTACTGAGCCATGGTAGTTTGGCGCTCATTTAAAATTTTATAACACCCCAGTAATCTGAGTTCGATTCATAATCTTGGGAGTGTCCATAATTGTTCTGCGATTTAAGTGCTGATTTACCATGTGCTCAGCGGTGAAGGAAAACATCGTGAGGAAAGTCTGACGAATAAAATGTGAACTCCGCCATCTTATACATTTATAGCCTGTTACATATTTTTTTTTACTGAAAATTAAATCAAATAAGTCGAATTGAGAAATGATTCAGAAAATGTAAAGAGAACAACTGCGATTCTTTATTTGTGAAACCACATATGTGAATTCTGCTGCAAAAAACAAATAAAATAGTGCACTATGTTGTTTGTTGGAAAACAAGCCATTTCTACGGGTCTTTCGCGTGTCCAAGCTCGATATTACTGCACAATATGGTGCTATTACTGTTCAATTACATATCGCAGTGCCCACGGATAGCCTGAACTGTGAGTTGATACCAATGGCTCTAATGGATATTGAAATAAGCATTATTGAACATAATATGTAAAGTTTATTTTGAACAAGCATCGTTTTTAAAACATTATCCTGTTTCACAACACAGACAACTGAGATAAAAGATCTTCTTAAAAAAATGGTATATTAATAACTAAACGTACTATGCTACAGAATCTCTATTGCAGATTTCTGTTCCAACTCCTACTCTGTACATACAATAAGACTACAGAATTTACTTGTAGTGTAGTAAAACTAATCGTACTTTATTATAATAAACCTGGAGAATTTCTAAATTTCAACGCGCTAAACTATAGAATTACTAATCCAATTTGACAAAGATATTCTTGCTCCACATAGCCCGTTCATTGGGGAAGGTTCCGGGTTATAAAGCTTCATGTTGCAGATTTTAGGAACCGCATGCTGGGAACCGAACAATATCATGAAGGGATGTGTAACTGCTCAAGGTAGGTGGTTCGGTGTCAGTCATGTGGCTTATTTGACGCGGGATAAAACCGTCACGTCTCGTGATGATTTTACTAGATAAAATGACGTGATGACCAACACGGGCACCTGGGGAAATGAATAACGCCTTCATGGGGGGAAGGACGGGTTATGTCTGACTTGCACCGACTGAAACCCCACAGTATTCCGGCTTCGCCGCTTATTGGTAGGGCCACGGCAACACTACACCAAGAGGCAACGATACACCAACACTCCACTCCCCCCGCGGCCCCACCACCGCCGCATCTACAGTTTGGCTCCGCCAAAGTCGCGGGGGACAGGGCTCTCCCTGAACTCAACGCAACACCTTCACTCGTCTTCCCCCGCGATTACAACTCGGCTGCAGAGGACAGGGGAGCGGTCACAATACACCCCCACTTCTCCCCCCAGCACTTCACCATCACCGCATTCACGGTACGGCCCCACCAGAGTCGCTGAGAATAGGGAGAGAGGCAACGATACACCTGCACTTCTCTTCCCCGGCGACTCCACTTCGGCTGCGGAGGGCAGCGCACTCCTCTTCCCAACAGTCCCCCAGTTCGCATCCAGAGTGGGCTTGCGCAGCCAACTTACCGTGGGTGACCATGCCACGGTTACTAAGCCCCCCCCCCCCCCGCGACAAGGCCCATTCGGAGGGGTCGGAGGGGAACCTAACCTAACCTAGACGGATTCTTGCATGGGAATCATACCACCAGTACTTACTTTATTATACCTACTTTATTTATCTTGATAAACTGTTCTGTATATAAGTGTAGGAATGCCACTTAGTACAAATATTGGTAATTTTCGATGGTCGTGGGAATATGAGCCTAAGTACCTCGGTGACTACTATTGGACTTAGGCCTTTTCCAAGACTGAAAGGTTTGCCGTATTCACTGTTCAGCAGGCGTAATGGCGACTTCAGTACCAGACGCCTCCCACCTTAGACGCTGATGCCTGTCATCGGTCTGCGTATTTTCGATCTGGTACTTTACAATGTATCCACCTTTAATTTACTAATAAAATTATGAAATTTTAAAACTTATTTCGAATTTGCAACATCTATTAGCGTGCCTTGCTCGTTGCCGTGTCGTTGCCTACGGCTAACGGCATGATGCTGTCTCAAGAGTGATACGACAATATTATTTTTAGCAGTAAACGCGCAAACCTGTCTTATTTGGGTAGAACTGGCCAAAATTTAGTCGGCCTCAACTCACCTCACAGATTTTGTTAGACCCACTTCAGATACTAGTTAGCGACCCTCTTCGACGTCTGGCCGAGAAATATTAGCATGTTGTCATCAATGCTGTCATCCGCATAGCAATGATTGTTACTAATTTGCAATATATCATTGATATGGAGAAGAAACAGAGTTGGCGATAGCACATGGCTATGTGAAACACCAACATTCCCAGACTTAGAGTCATGCTACGGTCTGCGAGAAAACAGGTGACTTAATTGCATAATTTCTCGGAAAGACCAGAAGAAAGAAGCTTGGAGAGAAGCGCTTTGTGCCAAACCTTTCTTTTAAAACGTTGCCCCACTAGAACTTCTCCCGTATCGGGGATGCGTTTTATAGACTTTAATAGCACATAATCAAACATCCAGACTCGGAACAACTATCCGTGGGCCATAAAAATATTTGTCCCGCGCGGGAATCGAACCCGCGACCAGTATCGCAGGGGTCAAGCGCTCAGCCACAGCGCTAACCGAGCCGACTATTTTCAGTTTATAGCTACATCGCAACCGACGTTACCCAATAAAATAAAAATTATAAACTATACCTAACCGTTTGTAGAATATACTCGTATGGTACAATGATAGTTTGAAAGCAAAAGGTAAGGTAAGATAGATAACTACCTATCAGATCAATCTGGAACTTCGACATAGGATTTAAGCGAACTCAAAGCTTTTAAAAGGTGTTGTATTATTCGGTATCTCAGTAATGGAATGGTCGGCAGAGAGCTGCATATGTATGTATAAAGACCAAAAAAGGTGTCTTTTATTTTTGCTTTTATATAAAAACCAACTAATAACTGTAACCATAATAACAACTACATAAATCCGCTCAAAAAATTCGAGATGCTTGCCTGCGGTCAGCAGTGGGACATTTTTAGTATAAGTATTTTTTAGTTCAATCATAGTGGGATGTAACTTTTTTTTATTTGATAAAGTAACGAAACGAGCAAAACCTTCACCTGATGGTAAGTGCAACGTTTGCCCACAACAAACGCTGCGTCACCCAGAATATTTCCGTGTGACGTTGTCATTATCTTTTTTATTACTCAATCAACTGTAATTATAACAAATCTCTATATTTTATATTATCTACAGTTACGTTTAACTTAAACTTAATTGCAGTGAAATACAATATTCTCCTTTTAGCGCAGAGCACGTTATTCTGATAAAGCCCGCATACGAAGTGCATTCATTTAACAAACGGTATCGTCATGCGTATATTTCCTACTGTGTACATTTACTTTATTTATCAACTGAAACAGTAGAGCACTAAATGATTGTAAACTGAAATATATCGCCGACTTCCAATGTAGCACCTTGAGGCATAACATAAAATTCCTTTTACATCACCTTGAAGGTTGGCATTTAATCACTGTTTTTTTAATAAATTTTCTACCACGCACGGCTACTTTTTTGGATTTGGTTACACCAGCGGTTTCTCCGGTCCGTTAAGACTTAGGGACAAGAACCTACTTCTTTCTCAAAGGCTAGAAACGCACCATCAGTTGAGTCGCTAGTTCTACTATAAAATAAAAAATAATACATACATACATACATAAGATCACGACTGTATCCCATAAGGGGTAGTCAGAGACTGTGCACTCACTGCAAAAACAGATGACTACCACAATCCACGTTTCACCCAAACAATATAATGCACTTGGTGTGATAGGTGGTGAGCCCATCGCCACCATGCGCTGTTGGGTAAACAGTGCAGTTTAACGAGCCGCCAGAAATAAAAAAATAATTAATAAATAAAACAACTTCAGTATAGCATAAAAAAGTAAAGTTTCAGCTTATAAATGTCCCACTGCTGAGCACAGGTCTCCTCTAATTTCTGAGAGGGTTTTGGAGCTGGGAAGAATCCGCCACGCTGCTCCAACGCGGGTTGGCGGACTGCAAATGTCTTCGAAATATTTTTTATTTCTCCGACATGCAGGTTTCCTCACGATGTTTTCCTTCACCGCCGAGCCGTGGTAAATCAGCACTTAAAATTGCAATTAACAATTTTAGTGGTGCTGGCACCGGGAATCGAATCCAGGTCACCCACGTACTATGAAATTTAAAGCGAGAGCCTAGCCCCTGAGCTACCACGGCATATACTCTTAAAAATATTTTGTTCATATATTACCCAATATTATGTTAATCTGTTTATACATCGTAGAATTACTTAGACTTGTCTATTAAATATTAACTTGGGCTTACCTATTTAAGTATAAACAGTATCCACTAATGGGATGCCCAACCCAAAGATAATTATACTCAACTTAAGCAATATACAACAAGTAGAAAGTTTATTCTCCATAGTGTACTTATCATCAAATTTTGAGTTCTGCCGTAATGTACGATGGTGAAATCCAGCGGCTGGAATTAAATCTGAACAATTACTCAGAACACTCTCTGGCTGAGGCAACGAGTTGAGTGCTTTCAAAAAGATGTGATACGACAATATTATTTTTAGCAGTAAACGCGCAAACCTGTGTCTTATTTGGGTAAAATTTAGTCGGCCTCAACTCTCCTCACAGATTTTGTAAGACCCACTTCAGATACAAGTTAGCGACCCTCTTAGACGTCTGGCCGAGAAATATTAGCACGGCCGGTGAACAAGACATCACAAATGCTCTCATCCGCATAGCAATGATTGTTACTAATTGCAATATATCATTGATATGGAGAAGAAACAGAGTTGGCGATAGCACGTGGCCTTGTGAAACACCAACATTCCCAGACTTAGAGTCATGCTACGGTCTGCGAGAAAACAGGTGACTTAATTGCATAATTTCTCGGGAAGCCCAGAAGAAAGAAGCTTGGAGAGAAGCGCTTTGTGCCAAACCTTTCTACCACTAGGATTTCGCCCGTATCGGGGATGCGTTTTATAGACTTAAATAGCACATAATCAAACATCCCGACTCGGAACAACTATCCGTAGGCCATAAAAATATTTGTCCCGCGCGGGAATCGAACCCGCGACCAGTATCGCAGGAGACAAACGATCAGCCACAGCGCTAACCGAACCGACTATTTACAGTTTATAGCTACATCGCAACCGACGTTACCCACTAAAATAAAAGTTATAAACTATACCTAACCGTTTGTAGAATATATGATAGTACAATGATAGTTTGAAAGCAAAAGGTAAGGTAAGATAGATACCTACCTATCAGATCAATCGGAACATCGACATAGGATTTAAGCGAACTCAAAGCTTTTAAAAGGTGTTGTATTATTCGGTATCTCAGTAATGGAATGGTCGGCAGAGAGCTGCATACATGCATATGTATGTATAAAGACCAAAAAACAGGTGACTTTTATTCTTGCTTTTATATAAAAACCAACTAATAACTATAACCATAATAATAACTACATAAATCCTCTCAGAAAAATGCGAGATGCTTGCCTGCGGTCAGCAGTGGGACATTTTTAGTATAAGTATTTTTTAGTTCAATCATAGTGGGATGTAACTTTTTTTTATTTGATAAAGTAACGAAACGAGCAAAACCTTCACCTGATGGTAAGTGCAACGTTTGCCCACAACAAACGCTGCGTCACCCAGAATATTTCCGTGTGACGTTGTCATTATCTTTTATTACTCAATCAACTGTAATTATAATAAATCTCTATAATTTATATTGTCTACAGTAACGTTTTACTTAAACTTAATTGTAGTGAAATACAATATTCTCCTTTTAGCGCAGAGCACGTTGTTCTGATAAAGCCCGCATACGAAGTGCATTCATTTAACAAACGGTATCGTCATGCGTATATTTCCTACTGTGTACATTTACTTTATTTACCAACTGACACAGTAGAACACTAAAGGATTGTAAACTGAAATATACCGCCGACTTCCAATGTAGCACCTTGAGGCATAACATAAAATTCCTTCCACATCACCTTGAAGGTTGGCATTTCATCACTGTTTTTTAATAAATTTTCTACCACGCACGGTTTCTTTTTGGAATTTGCTGACACCTGCGGTTTCTCCGGACCGTTAAGACTTAGGGACAAGAACCTACTTCTTTCTCAAAGGCTATAAACGCACCATCAGTTGAGTCGCTAGTTCTACTATAAAATAAAAAAATAATTAATAAATAAAACAACATCAGTATAGCTTAAAAAAGTAAAGTTTCAGCTTATAAATGTCCCACTGCTGAGCACAGGTCTCTTCTCATTTCTGAGAGGGTTTTGGAGCTGGGAATAATCCGACACGCTGCTCCAATGAGGGTTGGCGGACTGCAAATGTCTTCGAAATATTTTTTATTTCTCAGACATCCAGGTTTCCTCACGATGTTTTCCTTCACCGCCGAGCCGTGGTAAATCAGCACTTACAATTGCAATTAACAATTTTAGTGGTGCTCTCACCGGGAATCGAACCCAGGTCACTCACGTACTATGAAATTTAAAGCCAGCGCCTAGCCCATGAGCTACCACGGCATATACTCTTAAAAATATTTTGTTCATATATTACCCGTGGATCTATATTATTTTAATCTGTTTATACACCGTAGAATTACTTAGACTTGTCTATTAAATATTAACTTGGGCTTACCTATTTAAGTATAAACAGTATCCACTAATGGGATGCCCAACCCAAAGATAATTATACTCAACTTAAGCAATATACAACAAGTAGAAAGTTTATTCTCCATAGTGTACTTATCATCAAAGTAACTGGCTTGATAGTATATTAGATAAGATAAATATGATACAGTACGTTTTAGATTAACATAATGTTGTATACTCCTAGGAAAAACGCTCTAAGTAGTGTAAGACTTTAACGTATGTAAACAAAAATCTTTGTAAGTAATACTCGTATGTATCACAGAATGATTGAAAAAGAATAATTCTATATGACTATCTACATATATATATATATAACAAATTCAGGCAATTTTCAAATCAAACATACCGTTATTAGTAATGGATATGGATGAATGACAATTGTTTAATTTCACAACAAAGTAAATTATTTCAGGACAGGAGTCGAGGCTAACCTGTAAGGGGAAGATTCGATAATAAATATGTAAGTGTATTGCAAACTCAAGCAGACTAACCTCTACCAACAGCACTTATTCATAAGTATGACGCATGTGACAGTCATCGTCTTCCTCAAACGTATTCAAGGGAAGTAGACGACCCGTACGATATTTAAACGAGCGTGACTTACTCAAGTCTACCAAACAAATTTAACACTACTATTAATCTGCCCTTTATTTTACACTTAAAACAAGGAAAGTTTCAGCCTATAAATGTCCCACTACTGAGCACAGGCCTCCTCTCATTTCTGAGAGGGTTTTGGAGCTAGGAATTTATACACTTAATTGTAGTAAAATCAACATACTCAATTTTTTTTATTGCATAAAGTGATGGAACGAGCTAAACAATCACCTGATGGTAAGTGCAACGTCTGCCCATAACTAATGCTGTGTCACCCACATATTTTCTTTGTGACACTACGCTGTACCCAGTGATTATGCTAGCTCAAAGTGCCCTTGAAACCGATACACAGTAATGTTTTCACACTACTGCTTCACAGTACAATAACTGGCCCTGGGGTGGTACTTACCTAGACGGGCTCCTGAATAGGAATCCTACCAACAGTAAATCATTCTTTCCACTAGGAGAAAACAATGACTCTCATATGTGCATGTATTTTTGACAAATAAAAATCTATGTAGTGCATTAACTACCATCAATTACATTTAAAGATGAGTGGATAGACTCTCAAATTGTGAACCACCCGATGGTAAAACTAAGAGATGCAAATACAAATGCCGTTAGCGAACTCATACGTGTAAAATAAAGAAAGCGTAACGAAACGCGTTTCAAGTTTATGTAATTAAATTCTTGTTCAGTAGACACCACATACTCAAATCAAGAGAGGTTCGATGTTGATAAAATAAAACATGTGAAGCTAAGACGAATTTTATTGACGGCTAATGAAATATCTTTTTTTTTTGAAGTGACGGGACGAGCAAAACATTCATAAAAAAAAGTAAAGTTTCAGCCTAAATGTCCCACTGCTGGAATGGCTGCTACAGGCTTCCTCTCATTTCTGGGAAGGTTTCGGAGCTGGGAAGAATCCGCCACGCTGCTCCAATGCGGGTTGGCGGACTGTACATGTCTTCGAAATATTTTTTTATTTTTTTTATTTCACAGACATGCAGGTTTCCTCACGATGTTTTCCATCACCGCCGAGCACGTGGTAAATCAGCACTTAAAATTGCAATAAACAATTTGAGTGGTGCCGGCACCGGGAATCGAACCCAGGTCACTCGCGTACTATGAAATTTTAAGCAAGCGCCTAGCCTCTGAGCTTATTGTTTTCACACCATTGCTTCGGCACCGGGAATCGAACCCAGGTCACTCGCAATTTTAAGTGCTGATTTACCACGTGCTCGGCGGTGAAGGAAAACATCGTGAGGAAACCTGCATGTCTGAGGAATAAAAAATATTTCGAAGACATGTGAAGTCCGCCAACCCGCATTGGAGCAGCGTGGCGATTCTTCCTAGCTCCAAAACCCTCTCAGAAATGAGAGGAGGCCTGTGCTCAGTAGTGGGACATTTATAGGCTGAAACTTTACTTTTTTTACTTTACCATTGCTTCACGGTAAAATAACTGGCCTTGGGGTGTTACCTACCTGAATGGACACCAGTAAAACGCACACTAAATTTATGATCATGTGTGTTGTTAAGTACCATTAAATAACCGATGGTTCAGTATTGTAGTGTAGTGGTACTTGTAGTGTTATATGGGATATAATATGCAATGCTGTCACTATACTGTCGTGGGAATGCAATGCAGATTTTACTAAAATGGCGGCGACATGGTTCACCACCCGTCACATCTCGTTTACCTCGGGAGTAAAATGTGGGCTACAGGTGTGGTCTCTGCCTACCTCTTAAATGGGAAAAGGCGTAACAGTACGTATATATATTGGATATTCTGAGAAGACTGACGTCGAGAAATAGGCTTTAAATTTCCTTCGACTTAATATTATGGAGTAAAATAGCTTAAAGATGGTAACTTAAGAGAATTTCTATTAAAGCGTAAGAAAGTTTTTACTTAAATAGTATTTTTTTATAATTTGTTTTGTTATGTGACTTACAAACTTATTATTGGTGTTAGGATTATGCAGGAATCCGTCTAGGTGGGTACCACCCCAGGGCCAGTTATTCTGCCGTGAAGCAGTAGTGTGCAAGCATTACTGTGTTTCGGTTTGAAGGGCACTGTGAGCTAGCGTAATCACCGGGCATTTTCTCAAATGCCTATAAGAACTGATGTCTCAGGGTGACGGGCGCAGTGTGGTGTCACACAGAAATATTCTGGGTGACACAGCATTTTTTGTGGGCGGACGTTGCACTTACCCTCAGGTGAACGTTTTGCTCGTTTCGTCACTTTATACAATAAAAAAATAGTAATAAAGGATGTACCTTGTTAAAGCAACACAACCGTCATTTTTCATAAATTTAACTTAAGTTTATTCAAAGTTAACCCTTAAATTCGCGTGAGTGCATTTCTGCAACATACCGAAAATTCAAGTAATATGACAGATATAGTAAATAAATAATTTTAATTTCTATTAACTTTGAGTTTTTAATTTCAACCTAATTCCCTATACGTAATAGTTCGATAAGTGGGCATTTTACATATATGCAACATACGGTTTTGTCTTTTCAGTGGCTGTAAATCAATAATATGGGTTAATGCATTTTTATTAAATTAATCTACGTTGGTTGATGCTTATTATTATTTATAAACTGGGTAGTTTCGCAGTTATTTTTGCCTTAGGTTTTGTGATGCCCTGTATGTATAATTCAGAAATGTTTTGATGTTATCCGCGTAAGATGGTTTTCAACAGCTTATGTATAACTAGTAAGTCTATATTTCTTATTTTGCGTTTGCGTGATTGATGAACTTTTCCAGTTTATCGGCGCCGTGCTTGCGTACGCTGTGCCAGTTGAATCTATAAAAGTCAAGCTTACAGATATGACCTGACGAAATCTATATGACATATGCCAGCTCGTTTACCAATCTTGAGATATATAAATGCGACGAAATAAAAATTACATAACATCAAATAGGCGCTCGTTGTAAATTTCATAGTACGCGAGTGACCTGGGTTGGATTTCTGCGAGGCACCACTAAAATTGTTAATTGCAATTTTATGTGCCGACTTGTCAAGTGCTCGGCGGTGAAGGAAAACATCGTGAGGAAACCTGCTTGTCTAAAAAATAAAAAATATTTCGAGGCCATGTGAAGTCCACCAACTTACATTGGAGCAGCGCGGCGCATTCCTCCCGGCTCTAAAACCCTCTCAGAAATGAGAAGAAGCCTGTGCTCAGCTGTAGAACATTAATAAGCTGTAACTTTACTTTAAACATGTTTTGTGTTAAAAAAAAATATTAACAAAAATGTTATTAATTGAGTGATATATGTTTGTGACCCTATTGAGAAATAGTGTTAGCGGGGGTGACGTTCACCCGGCGTGACTTGACGGAAACGGGACGTTTGCCGGACGTCCGTGCCACTCGACTGGAACGTGAAATAAATACGCATTCCTACAAACGTGTACCGTATGGATCGTGGTCAGGGAATAATAACAAAAACAAACAACTACTAAGTCGTATAATGGTTTTAAATAATAGACAGTTGAAGCAAAAGTAAAAAAGTAAAGCCTGTTAGCCTATTAATGTCCCACTGCTGAAACTCCTCTCATATCTGACAGGATTTTAGAGCCGGGAAGAATCTGCCACGCGGGTCGGAATGTTCACATTATCATTCATCATAATTTCAGCCTATCATTGTCCATTGTTCAACATAGGCTATGTTCAACAGTCGACTAGACATATCCTCCCCCGTATGTTACACATATATAACATATGGTGGAGCATCATCATCATCATCACTTCAGCCCATCATAGTCCACTGCTGAACATAGGCCTCCCCAAAGATTGCTACAAACGTTTGAAGCTCTCATTTTGAAGGGATATTGCTATAGTTGCCACGCTTGGCAGGCGGGTTGGCGATCGTAGCTTACTTAATCAGATGATGCTTGGGGAAGGTGCTCCTGCCCATCTCCTGTTTTTTATTTTCTCTCTGTCGACTTTTCCGACACCCACGGGATGAGATGGGGTGGTAGATCCTCTTAAGCCGCCACCATCGTGATAGGCCTACCCTATAGATAACCACAAAACACGGTCCTGAGCCACCTGCGTTCATCGACTTCCCACAAAACCGTGCAGGTCGTCGCTCCATCTAGTGGGGGGTCGCACTACATTGCGTTTGCCGGTACTAGACTGCCTCTCTAGAACCTTTCTTTCTTGCTATATGGCCGGCTATTGCCACTTTAGCTTGTTAATCCTGACTTCAAATGCCCTCGAAATATTTTTATTCCTATGCAGGTTTCGCCACTATGTTTTGGTTCAGCGCTGAGCACGTGGTAAAACAGCATCAGGAGTTGCACCGGGGATCGAACTCAGGTCACTGGCGTTCTATTAAATTTAAAGTCAGCGAATTGAAATGCGAAGGATGTGTTGAGAAAAAATATTCTAAGAATTGTTCACAAATTACCTAGCAAATATAAAACAATTCTTCTATCTGAGAATTTTACTGAGAAAGGATACCAAATAAAAAATATGATCTGATGTATTTGAATTTTACTGGTGGTAGGATTCCGTTCAGGTGGGTATCACAGTGCCAGTTATTTTGCCAAAACCAGTGGTGTGCACATACCACTGTTTCGGTTTCAAGGGCACTGAAAATGGTGTACAGGGCATATGAGACTTAAGAACCGATGTCTCATGGCGATGAGCGCAGTGCGGTGGAAAGGCCGCTCCTCGGTTGAATGATGGGCAATCGTGACACGATCAAGTAAACGACTTGCCTGTCTAATCACTTACTTAAAAACCACAACTCAGAATATAGTCGCTCATATTTATTTAAGAATAATTATACAAAGCTGTTAATTTTCTATAAGTGCTGCTTTCTGTGTTATATACTAGAAACTTAATAATAGTACGACGTGATTTAATTTCAATAATGAACGTTAAAAAGCATCAATCGATTCCTCTCTCAGTTCATGAATTGATTCAATAGAAAAGAAAGGACATCGCCCCGGACGCGTCAGGCGACGCCGATAAATATTAATTAACTGCCCTAATTTTATTTATTGTCTGCGACACCGACTGGAACGAAACATTCGATTGTGTTCTCTCTTTATTTGATTTCTGTTTCTGAAGGAAAGGAAATTTACTTACCGGATTGCTGATGTTTGAATGATAATAACATTTTTTTGATCTCATTGTAAGACACTTATGAGTGAATGATTGCGAGAAGTCAATATTTTATCTAATTAAAAAAGATATATTATTATTATTATAAAAAGATATATTATTAAGAGCCGTGGTAGCTCAGGGGCTAGGCGCTCGCTTTAAATTTCATAATACGCGAGTGACCTGGGTTCGATTCCCGGTGCCGGCACCACTAAAATTGTTAATTGCAATTTTAAGTGCTGATTTACCACGTGCTCGGCGGTGAAGGAAAACATCGTGAGGAAACCTGCATGTCTGAGGAATAAAAAATATTTCGAAGACATGTGAAGTCCGCCAACCCGCATTGGAGCAGCGTGGCGGATTCTTCCTAGCTCCAAAACCCTCTCAGAAATGAGAGGAGGCCTGTGCTCAGTAGTGGGAAATTTATAGGCTGAAACTTTTTATATTATTATCACGTGTTTGTCTACACTCTATTTCTTCTTTAGATCTCAGTGAATAAAGTTAATAATTAGATTAAAGCGGGCGAGTCTGTTTTTAGGCAATATAAATATCCCTGTCATATGACAACACTTTCACGTCGAGATGGTTTGAATCAACCAGGAGAACCTAAGAAGTCACTGTCATTTTATGTTATACGCGTTAATTAAAAAAAAAAAACCCACACGATTAACGCAAACAAATGATTTACTAATTTACGAATGAATAAAAAGACCTGGTAGCGATATAATTTTTTTATCAAAAGTATTAATGTTACGTCTTTAGTATGTAGAAGCGTAGTTTGTAGAAGCAATAGTTGCTAATAATTTGTCGATATCTTCCGGAAGAAGCACGCCTCGACGTCCTTCTGACGTTTACTAATGGAATAACAATTAGACTTAGTCACTTGTTAATGTAAAACATATTCCACACGTTGTGTATTTACTTCTATTAAATCAATAGATGATCTGTGAAGAACGTCTGAAATATATTATGTAGGTTCGAAGTACTATTTAATACAGTGATTTCTTATAATTACGCGAACATTTTACATTTAATAAAACGTAATTTACGGATTTTATAGCGTTAAATCATCTAAAGCATTATTAAAGATTTTACAGGCCACTGTAGACACACACACACACGTTTAATGGTGATAGGATTCCCATGGAGGAATCCGTCCAGGTAGGTACCACAGCAGTGTCAGTTATTCTGCCGTCAAGCAGGGGAGTAAACATTGCTGTGTAGGGGTTTGAAGGGCGCTGATAGCTAGTGTAGGCTGGGCATATCGTCGTCGTCGTCGTCGTTTCAGCCTATCAATAGTCCACTGCTGAACATAGGCCTCCCCCATAGATTGCCACAAAAGTTTGTAGCTCTCGTTTTGGGGGGATTTTGCCATCGTTGCCACGCTTGGCAGACGGGTTGGCAACCGCAGTTTATTTATTCAGATGTTCCAGCAAGATGCTGCTGCCCATCTCCTGGTTTTTATTTTCCCTCTGTCGACTTTTACGACACCCACGGGATGAGATGGGGTGGTAGATTCTCTTATTCTCTCTCATATGCAACTTAAGAATTACTGTCTCAAGGTGGCGAGCGAAGTGTAGTGCCACCGACAAATGTTCTAGATGCAGGTGTTGGGCAGACGTTGCTATTACTGCCAGGTGAACGATTTGCCACTGTATTCTATAAAAAATTCAGTAATCAATTTCCACATTTATGATGTTTTTTACGTTTTTTTTTTGTGTTTTATACACATATATTTAAAAAGACTATACATGTCTTTCAAAATTCATACTTATTACTATTTTTAATCGAATGTTCACTTAAGTTTTAGAATAAATTATCCACTAGCAACACAATGCAGTGAGTGCTTGTGATATGGTTCGCTTGTTACCGGACGCCAGTTGCTTTGGCGGTTAGTTACAAGCACGGGTTCGAACCCCACACACGTTGGGAACGGTTACGAGTTGACTTTACGTGCCGTTAGCTACGAAGTTTTAAGAGTTCAGCTCAGTGAAACGCACATTAGATTAATTAAAATACTGTGGAAACTTTACCTGCAGCGGAAATTTTAGTTTTTGTTCGGTTTATTTTTACAAGGACTCTACCTTTGTTAGCTAAGATATTATACTCGTTAAAGTGTTGATACGTTTGTGAATTGTTGGATCACATTGTGGGACATCTCAGTTCAAAGAAGATGTGGTGCTTATTGCATTTTATAATCGTGTTTCAATGTAAGTATAAACATTTTATTTGTAAAAAAAAAACACCCAAAATAAAACAAATTTGTTATAAATTTTTTTTATTATTTTACAGTACAACACGGAACTTGAATATATACGAGTATTATGTGCATGTTATGCATACGCCGTGATTTATTTATAAAATAAAATTTTACTTCGTTTCGGTCATCAATTGCTAACTTAGTGACAAGTTTTTTTAGTATTTTCTTGCCAACAGTTAGTTTTATCTTCATTATGTTTCACTGCCTGTCGTGTAAAAATTATAAGAGCTTTGTAGAGAGAGGCATTCTTAGGGAGGTTGTTTTTAAGAAAAACCTTTGTTCTTAATAATTGTACACTTTAAATATATATTTTTTTTCTACTACAAGACAAAAAAAAGGTTTAACATTCAGTATATCTGTTAATTTTCTGTGTTTGTGCGTGTCTAAGTATTATACCGCGTTAAAAAGCCGACCCCCAATCGATGATACACATGTACTTCCCTGTTTGAATCGGATTTTGTGGTTGTCATTTTTTGCGCGGATTACCTAATTATTTTTCTAAAAATTAAGTAGCCTAAGTTAACCGCTATAATATCAGCTATCTGTCAGTAAAAGTTTCGTCAAAATCGGTCAAGCCGATTCAGAGATTAGCTGGAACAAACAGATAGACAGCAAGAGACAAGAAGACCTATACTTCTAATATACTTTCATAAGCATTGAGTAAATACCTGTTATTTTGTTATAACAAACAGGCACTTCAATTTTATTTATTTGTATAGATTAAATTGTTTTAGATATTCCTTATTTAAATTCAAAATCGAATCATATCTGTGTCATAATTCTTGACGTACCCTATCGATAAAGTTTTGACACAATATACGCGTACTATCAACACTGACAGTTAAATGATAAAAACCAAATTGTTTGGAACATCGACGATTAAATAATTCGGTTTGGCACGCACATCGAGCGTTACGATCGTTTTTTTGTATCAGCGCAACTTTGGCAATTGCACTTTGACGAATCCGCTTTTTGCAAAAATGTTTTGTAATATCTTTAACAATATTGTTTTAGGTATTATCTTGATGCTATAGTTATGGATAACAACCGCGGGGAAGCCTGCATATCCCTGCTCCAAAAACCCTATCAGAAATGAAAGGAGGCCTGTGCTCAGCAGTGGGGTTTAAAAGCTGTAACTGTTCATCAGTGAAATATTCACAAATATGAAATTGAAATACGTGCAATAGATCATTTTACTGATAAGAAATAAACGTCTTAAAATATATAATAAATACGAGTATATCGAAAAATCGACTTCGACGCAGTAGCTCGTAGCAGATATTATCATACAGATTCTATTGTTCATCAAAATATCCCATATAGGGACCACTCTTACAATATCTCTATTCTAATATAAATAAAATAAAAATAATCGGTTCACGAACAAAGAGTTATGACCGAAGACGCATTAAATATATATACAGACGAATTTTAACCAAGATATATATAGACGAAATGACGAATTGTAATTGGGGACCTCCTCCTTATTTAAAGTCCGTTAAAAACATGTTAAAAACGATGTAGTAAATTAACGGACTAGTATTAAAATTGAATTTCGCATAGCGTGTTAACGTCCCACTGTTGGTGGTCTCATTTTTAATAAGAGTTGGGCGCATAGATGAGTTTCCCACACTAATCTAATACGGGTTTGCTACATATGTCCTTAATATTTTTATTTTTCTAAGACTGTTTGTAGTTTTCCTTTATCGTGAAACACAAGGAAAATCAACCCTTAAAACTATTAACATTTAATGATGCTAGCGCTGAGTATAGAACTCAGGTTACTCGTTTTCTATGAAATTTAAGTCGAGCGTTAGCTGTCTGGACTGGCACTGCTTAAGTAATATTTAATTTTTACAACATCGCTACGTTTTTGACATTTTTTTAGGAAAGAATCAAATTGAGTTATTGTATAACAAATTAATAGATAAGCGGCATATGCACATACATAATATAATGATTGGTAATCTTAATTTATTAATGTTGTGAAAGTAAGTTCGTTTGGGTATTTGTTCTTCCATCACGCCCTATCGGCTGTAAGGATTGTTACGAAATCACAATAGAAGTCGATTATATCGTAGAATATCACAAAGGATACATTTTATAAAAATAAAAAAGTAAAGTTTCAGCCTATGAATATATCACTGCTAAGAACAGGCCTCCTCTCATTTCTGAGAGGCTTTTGGAGCTAGGAAGAAACCGCCACGCTACTCCAATGCGGGTTGGCGGACTACACATGTCTTCGAAACATTTTTTATCTCTCAGACATGCAGGTTTCCTCACGATGTTTTCCTTCACCGCCGAGCACGTGGTAAATCAGCACTTAAAATTGCAATTATCAATTTTAGTGGTGCAGGCACCGGGAATCGAACCCAGGTCAATCGCGTACTATGAAATTTAAAGAGAGCGCCTAGCCCCTGAGCTACCATAATACTAAGCTTAATTTAATTTACGCAGATGCGGGCGGGACACCGCTAGTATGTAATATGTTTTCAAATATTTAACCTGAAATGATTTTACTGACCTTTATAACTGGTGGTAGGATTCCTATGCAGGAATCCATCTAGGTAGGTACCACTCTAGGGTCTGTTATTCTGCCGTGTAGCCGTAGTGTGCAAACATTACTGTGTTTCGGTTTGAAGGGCACTGAGAGGTAGTGTAATCACTGGGCATATGAGACTTAAGAACTGATGTCACAGAGTTACGGGCGTAGTGTGGTGTCACACAATTGTTCTGGGTGACACAGCATTTTTTCATTCATCAGGTGAACAATTTGCTCGTTTCGTCTTCGACTTTATAAAAAAAATATTCTCGCTGCTGGGCAAAGGTCTCTCCCATATCCTTCCAATTCTTCCTATTCTGGCTGATATTTATCCATCCATTTTCGTGTGCAGATCTTCGTTATATGCAGTAGCAGTAAAATGTTATAGCTAAAAAATCATACAAACAATTTTCTTCTTGGATTCCTGAACTAAAAGCTCCGACAAAATCAATATTTTTTATAAACTCTGAATAAAATATGTGTAGCGTGACAGTGTAACATGATTCACCCTTCTCATTATGTGGTTGTCGTAAGGGAAAAAAGGACACTTTTACTGGTGGTAAGATTTCTATGCAGGAATCTGTCTAATTAGGTACCACCCCCCCTGGGTGGTACCTAATTAGACGGATTCCTGCATCAGTTATCATCTCGTGAAGCAGTAGTGTGCAAATATCACTGTGTTTCGTTCTCAAGAGACTGAGAGATAGCATAATCACTGTGCATATGAGACTTAAGAACTGATGTGTCAGGGCGACGGACGCCGGATGGTGTCACACAGAATTGGCAACACAGCATTAGCAATGGGCAGGCGTTGTACCTACCCATTAGTTGAAATTTTGCTCATCTCTTTACTGTATCCAAAAAAAACAACCTTATGGCTTCTGACAGTTGAAAGAATATCCATCCCGAAATAATGTTAGATTGTTGACGGACAACTGATTGTAAGCTGTAAGTCTTGTGCTACGATTGCCAATCCATCTACTAAGCGTAGTATTGACCTGTATTCAAAAATAAGGTTATTTACGGTTGGTTTTTAGTGGCCTGAGTACTGGCAAATAACAAATTATTGATTTTCGGGTTAGGTTGTGTTGTGTTTGTCCCCGTACTTCTGACACTGCATCCTAGCCTCATCGCATCAGCGTTAAATCGGTAGTTTGAGACATCTCCTGCGCAGTTGATAGCTACCAATAATATTCGATCCCAATCACATTAGTGTAAGTGTAAATAAGTGATGCTGAAGGTACTAATTGCTTATTCATTTATTCGGCATCACTTATTTACAGTTGTTAATGCAGTGGAGCTCATGGGTGGCAGAACCTCGTCTTAATTTTAACAGTATGTATATTTGAGTTCTATAATTTTAAGTGCTAATTTACCACGTGCACAGTGGTGTCCGGCCGAGTAGAATAGCACCTATACCTATTTCCTACCGAGGTGTCGTAAGAAGCGACTAAGATATTCTACGGACGGCCTTTATTCGTTTAGAATAACACCATAATATACAATGCTGTCACTATACTGCTCGTGGGAACACAAGGAGTAAGAATTTTTTGACGAAATGGCGGCGACGTGATTCGCCACCCGTCGTGTCTCGTTTCCCGCGAGGGCGAAAAGTGAGATTCGTGAGTGGCCTCTGCCTAGTCCTAATATGGAAAAAAGGCGTGACTGTATGTATGTATGTACAGCGGTGAAAACGAGTAATAAAAATATTTTGTGGATATTTGAAGTTCAACCTGGACTGGAGCAGTGGGGCTGACTCTTCCCGGCTCCAAAGTCCTAACATAAATGACAGGAAGCTCAGCTCAGCATTGGGATATACGCTGTAACTTTATTGTGTTAATAAATACCTGCTACTTTCAGTTGGCAGTCTGGAAGCAACACTAATACTATCGTATTTATAATATTTGATAGCTTAGTTCTATAAAAAAGTAAAGACTATTATCTTTATATAAATATATACTGTAACGGCTTCATTCTAAGAATGTTTTTTCTTATATTACCCAACCCGCAGTGAAACAGCATGGCGAGTACGTTTACTAGAAGGCTAGCGCCTTGCATGTCATGTTTAAAGGCTGAAAATGTTACGTTTTAAACAAAAAACTACTTTGTGAAATAAACTGTGCATGCATCGCATTCCTTAGCTATTTACTACAGCAATCATTTATACTGAATATATTTCCGATTAACTATAAGTGTGTGCTAGATAATCGAAATAGTAAAATGTATTAGGCCTTTAGTTTATGAGGTATATTTACCCCGTGTTATATTCTTCGATAAAAACCGCGCAAGCAAAATCTTAATTTATTAATGCCATTACTTGTTAAAAGTTTTTATTTTTATTGTGATAAGTGATGAGAAGAGCAAAAAGTTCAACTGATGGTAAGTGCAACGTCTGCCCATAACAAATGCTGTGCCACCCAGAAAATTTTTGCGTGACACTACCATATCCAAAGCTATGTCATCCAGAATGTGTGGCACCACTCTGCGCCCGTCCCCCTGAGACATCAGTTCTTACGTTTCATTTGCTCAGTGTTTGAACTACCTCTTGGTGCCCTACAGACCGAAACATAGTAATGTTCGCATAATGATGTTTCATGGCCTGGCCATGGCATTCAGTCTGCCTGTAAATATTCCACTGATGGACATAGTCCTCTCCCAAGGAAGGGAGGATTTAATCACCACGCTTGTCAGGCGGATTTGTGACTACAGTACCAGACGCTTCACACTTCAGACGCTGCTGCCCGTTACGGGTTCATGTATTTTAACGCTGGCATTTCCGAGATAGTTATTCTGCCGTCAGTTAGAAGTCATCATTGTCCTGGCATTTCCCTTAGTCGACACTTATGTCACCCACAGGATGATAAGAGGTGGCAGATTTTTATTCGAGTAAGAGACGGGACGAGCAAAACGTTGGTAACTGATGGAAAGTGCAACGTCCACTCATAACAAATACTGTGTCACCCTGAGACATCAGTTCCTAAGTTGCATATGCCCAGTAATTACACTAGCTGTCAATGTCCTTCAGGCCGAAACACAGTAATGTTCACACATTACTGCTTTATGATAGAATAACAGGCCCTGCTGTGTTACCTATCTCGGTGGATTTGAAATGTGTAAATTTAGGCATTTCAATGCAATAAATTATATAGTTCTTAGAAGGCTAATTACAAAATAGTTTTAGAACAATAGATATTCGCAAGCTGCCTAGTAAAATGATGTTCTCCTAGCCGATTTCGACCACGGCGACAACTGCCTATTACTGTCGAGAGCCATCGAACTGCGCAGGAGATATTATAGCGCCAGAAGTGTACGCGCAAACACAGAGGCACTCACTCGTCCCAACCTACCCGCGCCCGATGTAACGCTGATGCGATAAGATCGGAGGCAGGCCAGGATGCAGTGTCAGAAACACGGGGACAATCACAACACAACCAGACCCGAAAACCAACAATTTATGTTTTAGCGCATATGTTGGCTCCGGCTGGGATTCGAAATATGCACAAAACAACAATTATTCGGAGCGTAACTAAGACAAAGAACAGTTACTTAATGGTAGATTACTGACATAGGAAATAAACAGTGACAGCCAACAGAAATCATCCTAATTAAAAGAGGTGATTTGTGAAGTGTGATTTTAGCTTCACAAGCGCTTTTAGATTTATTATATTCAGATATTCACCGAGTTGATAGAGTTGAAACACTTCGCAATTTCACCTTTTAGCAACACAAAGGGAGTCATTTTTGGCACCTATTTGACAAACATGGCAGATCAGTTTTTTTTTATTTTTTGTAAGCGAATTACCAGAGCTGAATTCACGACTACGGCACCACAAAATCTGTTAACTGCTAATTTAAAACTCCATAGATTGTAGTATACTAGCTGACCCAAGGCTTTGCACGTTATGTTAAAGTATATATAGAGAAAAACAGCACCAGCTCGTTAATCCATTTAGGAGTAAATGTTAATAGAATGCATTAGTGTGTCTATGTCGGCAAAGGAATATGTATGTCAAATTTAAACTTAGTAGGTAATGTAGTTTCGGAGTTATCGTGACAAGTCAGTGGTCATGGCTATTATATAAAGAAGAGTAATATACAGAAGATAGATCTGTAGTTAAAAGCGCAGCTGTATAAATACTAGCTAAAGCCAGCGGTACCCCCGCGTGGATTTAGCTTATTTATCCGATTTTCTGGAAAAAAAAATATCCTCATACCTTCTCCAGAATGCAAGCTATCTCTGTACCGATCGTCAATCGTCAATCGTCGATCGAGGGAGAGAGAGTTACTTACGCATTTCTTAATCTTTCTGAATGAATGAGATTTCCGAATGAGATCTGCTCCGAAAGGTTGCCGATAGGTGTCCGGCAGAGTAGAATAGCACCTACCTTTTTCCTACCGAGGTGAAGTAAGAGGCGACTAAGGTATTGTACGGACAGCAATTTTTCATGCAGAATAACACCATAATATGCAATGCTGCCACTGTACTGCTTGTGGTTCCCATCGCGTTCATGGAGAGTAGGTATTTTTTTTACTCTTGCCAACTTAGCGGTGGCGAGTGGCATTTGCCGCGGGGGCGAAGGGTGGGCTGTAATATTATAAATATTACATATTATATACTTATAATAAAAATAATATTTTATATGTGTGGTAAAAATATTTTTTATTAGTTAAAACTGATTCTTATAAAGAGGCACTGAAAAAACATTTCGTAAAACATAGTAAATAACCTTCACACTACACAAACAATCCCTTACATCCCTTAGGTGTACATAAAAAAGCGAACAAAGTCACATCTACTGTTACGTTTATATTTATCCGGGTTGATAGAAACATGAAATTACTAATGAATATTTGAAAAGATACTAGCCAGTACTTTCAAACTATTGGTGGACAATTAGTACTTAAGTTAAGAGTAAACTAGCAAAGAAAATTGCTTCTTATTTGTTTATGTACCGAAATATTCGCGTCATCGAAGCCCAGAGCTAGACGGTAAGCGCGTCGCAAAATAATTGAATTTCAGATTCCAGACGCGTCTGAACCACTGAGCTGCTCGAGTGTACGTAATTTTTCCATAAATGATAAATCATTGTCGATCTCGTCAGATTTACCGTATTTGGAAAAAAAATTAATACGTACCCTTGATAAAATTCGTAGCGAAATCTTATAAATGTTTTTGATGTCCTCCTGGCCGATTTCCGACCACGGCGACAACTGACAAATACTGACAGAAGTTATCAACTGCGCAGGAGATATTATAGTGCAACAAGTGTACGGGCAAACACAAGGCACTCACTCGTCCCAACCTAGGATAGGGTAGAGCCCTCATGCGATAACATCGCAGGTAGGCTAGGACGCAGTGTCAGAGACACAAGGACGATCACAACACGACCAAACCCGAAAACTATCATTTTTGTGGTTTTGCATAAATGTTGGCTCCCACTGGGATTCGAAACCAGGACCATGTGTTTTATTGAAGTAGGTTTTGTAGGATATAATATAGTTCATAATAGAAGAAGTAATAACAATAGATTGATTTAAAAAAATTATACTTTATAACTGACTAGCTGATGTTCGCGACTTCGTCCGCGTAGATATAAGTTTCTTATATATCCATTGGAAACTATTTGGTTTTCTGGAAAATGAATCTCCTACATGCATTAACGAGATGTTTTTCTCGCTTTATACTTTAACATAACAATAGCTTCCTAGCAAAGCCTTTGCGGGTCAGCTACTATGAATCTATGGATTTTTTTTTAACAATTAACGGATTTAGTTGTGCCGTAATCCCGAATTGAGCTCCGGTCGTTACATAAATTAAAGACCTTATCTACCATGGCTCTCAAATGTACCAAAAACTACCACTTTTCGTGGTAAAAGGTGAAATTGTGAAGTGTTTCAACACGATCAACTCGGTTAATATCCGAATATAATAAATCTAAAAGCGTTTGTGAAGGAACTTCTTCACACTTCACAAATCACCTCTTTTAATTAGGATGATTTCTGTTGACTGTAACTGTTTATTTCCTATTCCAGTAAGGTACCATTAAGTAACTGTTCTTTGTCTCAGTTACGCTCCGAATAATTGTTGCTTCGTGCATATTTTACTAGGCTACTTGCGAATATGTATTGTTCTAAAACAATTTTGTTGTAAGCCTTGAATAACCATATTATTTTTTGCATTTAAATGCCTGAATTTACCCATTTCAAATCCACCCTGGTAGGTAACACAGCAGGGCCATATCATATCATGAAGCAGTAATGTGGAAACATTACTGTGTTTCGGTCTGAAGGGCACTAAGAGTTACTTACTGTAATCACTGAGCATACGAGACTTATTAACTGATGTCTCAGGGTGACGGGCACAGTGTGGCTTCACACACAAATGTTCTGGGTGACACGGCATTTGTTATGAGCAGACGTTGAATCAGGTAAACGTTTTGCTCGTATCGTCACTGCATCCAATAAAAATAAAAAAAGACACAAATATAAAGTAAAATAAAAGATCAATCCTCTAACATTTGAAAGGGATTTTAGAGACGCAAAGAGATCATCACACCGATTAAGTGCGCATTGGAACTTCACATGTATGTATAACCAGATTCATGTATTTATTATTAATTGTATTTACCTTATTGAATATATAAAATATTACAAAGTATGCACTTCATGCCTTTTGGCATTCTCTCCCGGTCAACCCAGGGCATGAGAAATATTGCTATAGGTGGTTAAAAATTTCGCAATTCATATTAAATACTTACGTATTAATAAAACATTAGACAAACAGGACTAATATATTTATGATCAACAATAATATCATATAACACATACATATTTACACAAAAACTTCAAGGCAATCATTGAAATTGCAGAAGGTTTCGCACTCATTTGCTTGCATATTGTATAATTCAATAATGAGAGCGATAGCTCTTATCTAAATGGTAGTTGAAATATTTTTATTGTTCGTATCGAGAATTCTTTTAACGAAAACGGTGTACCGGAAATAGCATTTTGGTTTCGTTGTTAAGATTCAGTATCATTTACATAGTCCTAAAAGTGTTCAACGTAAGTGGAATCACGTAGGTTGACGCCTGCACAATAAAACTAAGTTCACGGATGTTTTCTAGTTCAGTAGTATTTTAGTTGCAGATTTTTTGACGATCTAGTTATTAGAGTGCATGACTTCTACGCCGCAAATCCCGGGCTTTGAATCCCAGCCGGAACCAACATTTGTGCAAAAGCACATATTGTTGCTTTTAAGTTCTGATTTGTGTCGTGCATGCGAGATGTGTTTTTTTATTGAAGTGAGTGACCAGACAAGCAAATAGTTAATCTGATGGTAAGTGCAAAGTCTGCCGATATTCATTTACTCATAGTCATTCTTAACTCTCATATGGCCAGTGATTACACTAGCTCTAAGTGCCCTTCAGACCGAAACACAGTAATGTTCGCACACTATTGTTTCACGGCAGAATAACTAGCCGTGCGATCGTGACGAATTCCTGCAACAATTTTTCACAGGTTATCCATACTAATAAATATTATAAATGCGAAAGTAACTCTCTCTGTCCCTCTGTCTGCTTGTTACCTTTTCACGGGTTAAACGCTGAACTGATCTTGACGAGATTTGGGACAGAGATAGCTTGCAACCTGGAGAAGGATTAATGATACATATGATGATATAAAATTATTGAGATTAGGTTTGAAGGGCATTGACAGCTAGTGTCATTACTGGGCATATGAGACTGGTGAAAAAAAAAAAAGTTAAATCCGTTCGTACAGACAGATACACAGGCAAAAAGTTCATCATTTCAGCCTATTACTAGTCCACTGCTGAACATAGGCCTCCTCTATAGATTGCCACATAGGTTTGTAACACTCATACTAGGGAGATTTTGCCATAGTTGTCACGTCTGGCAGGCGGGTTGGCAACCGCAGTTTTTTTATTCAGATGTTCCTGGAAGATGCTGCTGCTCGTCTTCTGGTTTTAATTTTCTCTCTGTTGACTTTTACGAAACCGATGGGACGTAATGGGGTGGTATTATCTTAAGCCGCTACCACACGGCAAAAAGCAACTTATGTTTTATATATATGTATGATGGATCAAATTTAGTTAATTTTTAATAATAACTTGAGTTTTATTCATTGTGTAGTAATCGCGTAAGTAAACAAATCATTGTGATAATTAATTCTCTACAAATATTTGAAATGCATTAAGAATATTGTACAGTATGAGCAGTAGCAGACAAATACTGTAAAATTTAAGACAAATAGAAAGTATTTGCAAGATGATTCACTTCATCTTCATGCAATATAATCTTGTTAAGAAATTTCAGACCTTAATTGCTGAGCATAAGGCAGATACTCTAAAAGCAGTGGTAAGTCGGTTAACTGACTGTGTGTGCTAAGATTATGACCGCTGCATTATTGCACGGTTTCGAAGTGCACTATCAGTATAATATGAAATATAGCGACAATCGTGAAAAAGAGCCGTGTCTGCATACGAAAGACGTTTTCGAGTGAAAACAATACTCGGGATAAGTATGATGAGATATGGGTTAAGAAACTTAATTGGTAATTAGAGTGCTTTGAACAGAATTCAATAATACTAGAAAATAATTAGGTTTAGTTTTGTCAAACCATAACCGAACCAAAACACATTTTTATTCATATAGGCTCTAGCAATTTTATCTGTAAAAGTTTAAAAGCTCCGATCAAATTAAATTTACATTCGTATCATTGAAATAACAGTTATAGGGAGGATTTTCATATAAAGTAACTATCAATTAAATTATTGTCAGTATGTTTACGTTTTCATCTTAAAAGATTAAGTATAGCTTCTAAAATAGTTATTTTTTATTTAATGAAGTGACGAGACGATTCAAAACGTTCACTTGATGATAACTGCAACGTTTGCCCATAACAGATGCTGTATCACCCAAAAAAAATCTGTGTGGCACCACACTAGGCCCGTCACCCTGAGACATCAGTTCTTAGGTCTCATATGCCCAGTTCTTACGCTACCTCTCAGTGCCCTTCGGACTGAAACACAATAATGTTTCCACACTACTGTTTCACGGCAGAATAACTGGCCTGTTGGTACCTACCTAGACTACCTTTATCAACTCCTCTGTTACGAAGTAGAAAAATTGTGCTAAAATTTGCTTGGCGGTGAAGGATCACGCTTACATAGAATACCAATATAAATAACTAGCATACCGCGGCTTTAATATTGTGCGTGAGGAGAACCAGAAATTAATAATTTTTGGCTTCACAGAAATGGAAAACCAATTTCATCTTCGTTTTTAAATGAGGATCTGATCAATAGAAAGGCTGTGTGAAAGTTTGTTATCCTTTAATTATAGAAGAAAATGTCGAGAAGAACGAATCTTCCACCTAATGGTAAGTCCAACGTATAAAGCCCATAACAAATACTATGTACCCCAGAACATTTCTGTGAGGCACTGAACTGCGCTCGTCAACCTGGTGCATCAGTTCTTAAGTCTCATATGGCCAGCAATTACACTAGCTATCAGTTCCCTTCAGACCAAAATACGTTAACCATTGCACATTACTGTTTGACGGCAGTATAACTCGCACTGCGAGAGTACCTATCAAAGCGGATTTCATTATAGAAATCCAACCATCAGTACGACCACCCTTCCTGATTTAAAAATCTATAACACATTGGTAGCCCACCGTTTATATTTTACAAATGACTGTGATTTCTGTATCTGTTTGACTGTTATCACTATTAACATTAAGAAAAGGACAGACGGACATAATATTTTAAAAGTGTCACGATGTCATTAATGGTTATTTACAATTCTACTACAGATCTTCTCGTTCTCTGTCTTCTGCTCATTGCATATTCATAAATGTCTCGAATTACTTGTAAAACAAAAGACTGCCAAAAGAAAGCTTCCAAAGTGCTCAAACGTACGAGATCGGCGCTCCAGAAGCCCGTTTCACCTGTTATGCAAATGAAAACGAATAAGTTTCTAAAAGTTTTTCACAGTGTAACACTTCCATAACCTAACGTAAGAAAGTATCCACATTGAAGGATTTCGAGAAACATGTTTTTTTTAAGAGATATTGTTAAAATGTTTCTATTACAGTAACATATTCATGAGCCAGAGTCCCGCTTTTAATTTCATAGAACGTGAGTGACCTGGATTCGATCAGGGCCTGTGCTCAGCAGTGGAAAATGTATAGGCTGTAACAACTAAGATATGTCACAGCCATATAAGCTGTGTGGTAAGAATCACCACCCGATCTCCTCCCGTGGGCGTCGCAAATGTCGACATCTGTATAAATGAACATGCGTTTGCCAACCCGCCTGCCAAGAGTGACAACTATGGCAAAATCCCCCTAAAATGATAGCTACAAACTTTTGTGGCAAGCATGGAGGCATGTGTTCAGCAGTGGACTAGTGATTGGCTGAAATGATGATTAAGATAAAGCTTAAGATTTATAAGAAAACTGTTCATGGAACTGATGGTTAATAAACTTGGTTTTGTATTGGAAAACCTACATTACATTATACAGACTATTCTTAATTCCGCTTCTCATTTTCCTGCGCATAAGTAAACGAAATCAATTTCAATATTAGATAAAATACAAAAGCCCTTTTTGTCCCCACTTAAGTAACCGAAAAACATTCCTAGTCACCTGAATATAAGAAAGTTTTGCCACGCTGAAAGCAGTGACTTTAAAAATTCAGAGGTAAAAGTGACATCGGGGAGTGCCGAGTCCTTATTAACATCAGGCGAGTCACTTTCAAGATCACTCAGTTTAGAAACTTTGAATTATTCTTTTGAAAATTCACACCGAAGAGTTTTGTAAGGGAACAAATCGAGGAAGTTACACCTTTTTGCAATGCCACCTATTTTATTCTCTTAAACTTTTTTAATTCATATTTTGAATTGCTTGCTCCTTTTTCGACGTGTTCAATGTGTTTATAGTACGGTTGCATCGATAGAAATATCTTCTGAACTATGCTATAGCGTCAGTGTTAAAGCCAACTTCGAAGCACTAACATTGGCTTTTTCATATTAATGAAATGCTTAACCATCAAGACCCGTGACTCGACAGGCATTTAATACGGGCACGGACATTTTCAATAAGTTAGTTATTTTCATTACTTTTTAGTAACCCTTTTTTTTAGTGTTTGTGCATGTGGAATTTATGTCTGTAAAAACTCACCCACGACACAGGTGAAATCCTACTGTGGGCCATGGTTATAAAAAAAATATTTATTTTATCATAATTATTTGATTCATCGATAACCTGTAAAAAGTCGACTGCTGGGCATGGCCCTCTCCCAAGCTTGCTTAAGGAGGTTTTTACATAAATGTATACGAACATTTAGACACTGGATATTAATTACTGAATATTATTAATACATTTAATAAAATTTAATTTAACTGATTTTGTCGATTTGTATTTTTGCTAGTTAAAACCTCCTTGCTGCGTTCTCACGAGAAGTATGATGACAGCATTGCATTCTATGGTATTATAATGCACGAATAAAGGCTGTCCGTACAATACCTTAGTCGCCTCTTACGGATCCTCGGTAGAAAAGAGGTATGTGCTATTCTACCCTGCCGGACACCTATTAATTTTGGTCAGGCAAAATTGCGATGGTCATTCCACCATCAGCCGAATTCAGGAGATTTTCATTTCATTTCCCTTATTTGACTTTCACGACACGGGTTGAAATGGAGCCACCACAGGGCCATGATAACTTAATAACAACACTGAGAACTGTAAAACTAATATAAATTTAAGTAATAATTATCATCATCATCATCATTACAGCCTATAATTAGTCCTCTGCTGAACATAGGCCACCCGCCTAGATTAATCTGGGGAGATTTTGCCGTAGTTGCCACGCTTGCCAGGCATGTTGGCAACCGCAGTTTATTTTATTTGGATGCTACATGTAGATGCTGCTGCCCATCTCCTGGTTAAATTTTCCCTCTGTCGACTGTTACGACACCCTCGGAATGAGATGGGGTCGTAGAATCCCTTACGCCGCCACTACAAGGCGATGTATATAATAACTAATATAAATGTAAAACTAATATAAATGTATATGCTTTATGCACTATGGTTTTAACAAAAGAATTTTACACCCGATACCATTTTCTAAACTTGTTGTGAAAAGGGTCTTGTTCCTAGCACGCGACCAAGACGTGTGTTTACGGTCTGGTGCGTAAAGACACGAGTACAAAGGCGTTTTTTTTTCTCTGCTTTTGTTTTTTTACCATAATGAACAGGATTTTCGCTCTTCTGAGCAGGCGCCTTTTTTATCTTGAAATTAATTGCGCTCGCGCCATTCGTGGTTTTCTAATTAGTTTTAGATCTATTTGAAATATTTCACGGATTAGACAAGGATGTTTCTATATAAAAAAATTGGATTACATTGCTTTTTTCACCTTTTTTTTGTGGAAAAATTGACGAGTCGAGAAAGACGTTCACCTGATAGTAAGTAAAACGTCTGCCCAGAATATTTCTGTGTGGTACCATACTGCGCCTGTCACCCTGAGACATCAGTTTTTTTTTTTTTTTTTATTTCATGAAAGTGACGGAACGAGCAAAACGTTCACCTGATGGTAAGTGCAACGTGTGCCCATAACAAATGCTGTGTCACCCAGAACAGTGTGACACCACAATGCGTCCGTCACCCTGAGACATCAATCAGTTCTTAAGTCTCATATGCCCAGTGAATACGCTAGCTCTCAGTGCCCTTCAGACTGAAACACAAACATGTTTGCACACTAATGCTTTACGGCAGAATAACTTTAAATATGTTTTTAATAAATTTATAAGTAGATTTATTATTTATATTAAAAATATAATCTTAAAGCTCAAAAATAAGATTTCATAACATGCAGTATTTGAAAAATTAAGTAGAGTTTATTGAGTTGATCAAATATTTTGTTTCTTTTCTATCATCATCATCATCATCGTCATCATTTCAGCCTACCATTAGTCCACTGCTGAACATAGGCCTCCCCTGTAGATTACCACAAAAGTTTGTAGCTCTCATTTTGGGGGGATTTTGCCATAGCTGCCACGCTTGGCAGGCGGGTTGGCAACCGCAGTTTATTTATTCAGATGTTCCAGGAAGATGCCGCTGCCCATATCCTGTTATTTTTCCTCTGTCATCTTTTACGACACCCACAGGATGAGATGGGGTGGTAGATACTCTTAAGCCGCTACCACACGACTGTGACAGAAAGTAAATACCGTGTTGTATATTAACGTAATATTGTATTTAATAAGACAACAGTCAAACACAAATATCAAATACATATGGTTTATATAACAAACAACAAAACCAATATGGCGTACACAGGTGCACTATTGTATCTAATTATCAACGGTTTGGCAGTTAAGTGGAACGTTGCGCACGCGTCGATCGTTACGCTTGATGAATCCGATGTGTCTTAAGATGCATTTGTCTTGCTCACACTCATTCGAAGCGCTATTGTCTTGTTTCGCTTTTATACGCAGCTTATTTTTTCGGTTCTTAATAATAAGAGACCATCTGCTAGAGCCAACGGGAATTAAAACACCGTATATTACACATAAAAATAAACAGAACAACACCACTTCTTACTTCGTTACCTAATTTGTTCGTAATAATAAAAAAATACCAATAGTAAAATTACAGTTTTGACTTTTACTATGGCTTGTTTATATTTTATAGAACTCAAAATAATCCAAAACAAGTGGTTTGCGAATTTTAATCATTAATGAAAATAAATGACAAACTAATTTTTATACAATGCAAGAATTACACAATCCACACTAATATTATAAATGCGAAAGTAACTCTCTCTGTCCCTCTGTCTGTTTGTAACCTTTTCACGGCTAAATCTTCGAACCGGTCTTGGTGAAATTCGGCACAGAGATAGCTTGCATCATGGAGACGGACATACGATAATTATTATTCTGAAAAATCGAAGAGTTGCCAGGGTATTTTTAAAAATACGCGTACGTAGTCGCGAGTTTCATTTATGAAACAAACAATAAAACGCCGTGGAGTGGCGGCCTAAAAGAATATACCCCCATCTCATCCCGTTGGTGTCGTAAATGTCGACAGAAGGAAAATGAAAACCAGGAGATGGGCAGCAGCATCTTCCTGGAACATCTGAATAAATAAACTGCGGTTGCCAACCCACCTGCCAAGCGGGAGACGAAATATGGGAAAAAATCGTGAATTGAAGGTAACCAAGCCTTTATTGAAGGTACGTGTTCAGTAAGCATGCATTTTTATCTTTAACTAAATAAGGCGGTCTGTTAATAGTCGCGGTCATCATCCTCCACTTGCAAGTATTGTACCAGTTGTGCAGTGCATGTAACGCTCCAGTGCCCACCCTCAGTTTGTCTTTCATAGCTTATGTTTAAAACTGTATGCAAAAAAATAATATAAAATTAAACAACATTTCAGTATAAAGAAAATTTATTTTTACTTTAAAAATAAATTAAAAACAGGATTTGGAATAAACTTTGTTTTGGCTGGCACTGAGTTACACACTTGTCAATACCACAGACCGCACTAATGTACAAAAAACAAAATATTAACACCCTTAAAAAATCATTGCAGTATTTTGAAAACATACTGATTACCCGTGTTCGCCGTGTTTTAGCGGCTTAATAGAATCTGCCACCCCATTTCATCCCATTAAAACCCGAAGATGGCCAGGGCAGCAGCATCTTCCTGAAATATCCGAATAAACTGCGGTTGACAACTCGCCTACCAAGCGTGGCAACTATGGCAAAATCCCCCCAAAATGAGAGCTAAAAACTTTTGTAGCAATCCCTGGGGGAGGCCTACGTTCAGCTGTGGACTAATGATGGGCTGTGATGATGATGATGATTAATCTCATTTTTTTTTAAATACTGTTAATACCTCTAACAGGTATACGCATATAATACTCCACGTTTGGAAATTGAAGGCGAAACAAAATGGTAGCGCGACTGATTACGGAAAGTCTCCCGCTGACGTATCGCGTATACGCCGACTCCGGATATTAACCAAGTTACAAAACCGTGACAATGTGAACGACTGGGGCTTACGTGTTGTTTGATGTTGCATTCTAGCATGAACTAGCTTTTACTTTGTCTAATGTTTGTATCCATATTATGTGTTTATATAGGACTTGTGTAATGAAATGAAAGAAGATTGACGAAACAGATTTATGAGGCGAGTGTGAATGGGCAAGCCGGTAAGGGTCGACGTAGGCGAACGTATCACGATCAGAACGAAATCGTTTTAACGAAAGGCCACGTCAAATTACCCGCAACCGACGAGCTTGTATGAAAATACTAATGAAAATAGAGGAAGCTCAAGATGTGTGTCAGAATCGTAGCAAGTGGAAAGATGTGGCCTCTGCCTACCCCTATGAAAAAGAGGCGTGACTCTATGTATGAATGTATAAGACTTGTTTGCACAATATATGTACAAAATTCTAACAGCCTGCATATCGTCATCGTCATCTCAGCCTATCACTAGTCCACTGCTGAACATAGGCCTCCCCCATAGATTGCCACAAAAGTTAGTAGCTTTCGTTTTGGGGGGATTTGCCATAGTTGCCATGCTTGGCAGGCGGGTTGGCAACCACAGTTTATTTATTCAGACGTTCCAGAAAAATGCTGCCGCTCATCTTCTCGTTTTCATTTTCCCTCTGTTGACTTTTACGATACCCACGGGATGAGATGGGGTGGTAGATTCTCTTAAGCCGCTATCACACGTAAAGCCTGTATACAATTAGACAGTCGTCGTTTCAGCCTATCAATAGTCCACTGCTGAACATAGGCCTCGCCCATAGATTACCACAAAAGTTTGTAGCTCTCGTTTTGGGGGGATTTTGCCATAGTTGCCACGCTTGGCAGACGAGTTGGCAACCGCAGTTTATTTATTCAGATGTTACAGCAAGATGCTGCTGCCCATCTCCTGGTTTTCATTTTCCCTCTGTCGACTTTTACGATACCCACGGGATGAGATGGGGTGGTAGATTCTCTAAGGCCGCTACCACACGACGTTATTAAGTACGTAATTAGACAGTATTAAGTTTTATTGCATTAGGTACTAAATAGTATATAACTTTTTCGAATAACAAAGCGTAAATGAAAACTCTATTCAAATCCATTCAGTAGTTTGAAAACTTTTACAAGTAGTCGTGTAATTACGACTTCTTATAAAAGTTGTTAATAACTTTAATAAGAAGTCGTGAATTTTAACAAACTACAAGTTATGATTTTTAGTCATTGTTCAAAACATTACCCGTTTGTAAAAAATTAAATGAACTCACGACGGACATCAATAAGATTAGCAATTGTTATCTTCGGATGATTTATTTTAGCATCGAAAGTATCAGCTTAAGCATATAAGCACTCACTCATCTTTATCTTGCCGCAATCGCAACCGTAATATAAGCTGAAGTAATAACAGCGGGCGAAAGATTTGGGATAATTGATGAAACATAATGTTCTTCATAGTACGTAGTAGTAGTAGTTCATAGTCCTGAGTTCGATCCCCAATGCCAACACCTGAAAAATCGTTCTTACATTTATTATGTAATGATTACGTGATTAGAAAAGAAGGGAAATATCTCAAGCAAACGTAAATGTAGTGGCATAACAATGTTGTGACGAATTGTAAAGTCGTGCTTTCAAAAATGAGGGGGAACCTGTTATCAGTAGTGAGCAATTATAGACTGTTATATTACTGGCATACTAGAAATACATGTTACAGGTATTGAATCCAATAATAGTTTTCATAAGCACCACTGATCTCATAACAACATCAAAAAGCTATTATTTATTTTAATAAAAATTAAGTTATTTTATATAATCTCTGTCAACTTTTCTATTAAAACACCGTAAAAAAAAAACTATCCAATACAATATTCTAAAATGGAAAGAAATCTAAAGGAGTTCAGGACTAATAGAAAACCGCGAAACAATATTCCAGCTGGCTCATCCGATAATAATGACGTTTCCGAGCGGGAAGGCACCTAATGTGCCCTGCAGGGTATATCCACCTTCAATTTCTTGCCAGATTATTTCTTGTAAAAATGAAAATGCTTTGCGTATTATAATATTCCTTGTGGAATAGAAAGATTTGTTGAAATAAGAAAGTATTTTAGGTTAGGAGTAGAATAGCGACCAAATAAGCCGTGGTAGCTCAGGGGACTGGTCTTTCGCCTTTAATTTTATAGTACGCGAGTAACCTGGGTTCGATCTCCAGTGCCAGTACCTCTAAATTTGTTCTACAATTTTAAGTGCTTATTTACCACGTGCTTAGCGGCGAAGGAAAACATCGTGAGGAAACTTGCATCGAAATATTTCGAGGATATGTGAAGTCCGCCAACCCGCATTGGAGCCGCGTGGTGGACTATTCCTAGCTCCAAAACCCTCTCAGAAATGAGATTTTACTACTATTTACTTAAAATGAGAATTTTTTTCTTATTTTACTTTAAATGAGAATTTACTGGTGGTAGGATTCCTATGCAGGAAACCGTATAGGTAGGTACCCCCAGGACCAGTTATTCTGCCGTGTCGAAGCAGTAGTGTGCAAGCATTACTGCGTTTCGGTTTGAAGGGCACTGTGAGCTAGCGTAATCACTGGGCATTTGAGACTTAAGAACTGATGTTTCAGGGTGACAGGCGCAGTGTGGAATCCACACAGAAATATTCTGGGTGAACTGAGGTGAACTGAGGTTTTGCTCGTTTCGTCACTTTATACAATAAAAAAAGAGGAGGCTTGTGCTCAGCAGTGGGACATTTATAGGTTGTTACTTTACTTTACTTTTTAGCGACCAAATGTCTTATTAACCTATGTATATTATCGCGTCTTGATTAACACACTGTTTTTATCTACGCAGGATAAAATCATCGCAGTCAGTCTTTGTAAGACATATCTCCTCTCCCAAGTTTATTATATTTAAGAAAGTGACAAGACGAGCAAAACATTCACCTGATGATAAGTGCATCGATCGCAGTTACTTCGCACCGAAGTCTCCGCTACCCGTCACTAGGCTGGATAATCTAGATAAAGTTAGGTTTGACATATGAGACTACCATTCGTCGGAAGACATTTAATTCTCTAAGGAATTGCTCTAAGTCTCATTTTTTCACGGGACACTCAGACAGAACACATACAGAACCATACAAAAACACTACAACTTATCCGATGAATTTTGTGGTGAAAATTTTTTATTGAGAAAACTGACGAAACCAACAATACGTCCACCTGATGTTAGGTGCAACGTCCGCCCATAGCATATGCTGTGTGTGTGTCACCCAAAATTCTGTGGTGCACCATACTGCGCCTGTCCCCCTGAGATATCAGTTCTAAAGTTCTCCAGACCGAAACACAGCAAAGTTAGCACACCACTACTTCTCGGCAAAATAATTGGCCGCGCGGTGGTTACTATGGTTGGAATGGACTATAGATGATAGTCCATTCGAGTTAGGAATATAGTGAGTCATCGTTGTCCACCGGCCTGGCCATGCCCCCAGCCAATTAGAATGCTAGAAATTAGAAAGTCCAGTTCAAAGTGTACCAGTTGAAGTCAGACCTTCGAACAAAACGGTTGAGTATTTTGAGTGTTACTCGTTCAACATTAAATTTTGCCTCACCTTTTCGAAAGAATAAAATAGGATCAATAATCCATAGCGGAGAGAGACGCATAATTTACAATTTTTATAAGTACTTTAAACTGTGTGATTGAATGCGACTGTGGAGAGCATAGTAATAAAAAAGCAAGTGATACTGATTAGTGGTTTAAGTAATTTTAAGACAATTCGTTTCCATAAAACTTAATTGAAGTTTTTGAAAAAAATTGTTTTAATTTTTACTCCACTGTGAATACTCCCTTACCCTGTAGTTGCACCGATGACTCACTATTTTCTTAACGCGATCGGACTATAGACGGATTCCTGCAGAGGAATCTTACCATCACTTTAAATATTTCTAGTCAAAATATTTATACGCATTCGTAAAGTCGATGTCATACAATCGAAGGTCGGTTTTCGAATATAGATTAAACAACAGCCCTTATATATACTTCGAGACCAGAAAAACAATAATATGAGTGTTTGACAAATATTTACTTCGTTTTCTATTACAGTGCGGGAGCACACTTAACGAAAGACCGAAATAGGCCTGTTACCGTTGGCGAAAGAAAATTAATTGAATTTACACAAGACGTTAGAATTTTTGTCTGTATTTGGTCTTTAGAATAGTAATACGCTTTGTACCATTTTCCAAATCTTGATATCTCGTGTGATAAGATTAAAAAAAATTCTTGGCGAATGCATTACACTGAGCATACACATTACATACTTATTTCTATTCAAGATAACTTATAATAGTCTAATTTTTATTTTAGTAACCTATCCCTTATAAGTTATAAGGTTTAAGTTCTATAAACCCGTTGTAAGTCAACCGGCCAGTAAGTAATTGGTTATCTATACTTTCAGTCTATGGAATTAATCGTTGCCAATAATCTCCGGTTCATTTCACTCAACATACAAAATGTAGGATCTTTTATGTGATATTCTGTGTACAGCGTTGGCCTTTCTTCGGTTGTACATATTTTCTCGCTTGTGCAATGTTCTGTTTAAACCTTCTTATTCTTCTTATCCTAAGGATCAATTAGAATACATTCAAGATTTATATTTATGTGATCACGAGAAGATTTAAAATTTCTCGATGTGTTACCGAATTTTTGGACAGCCTGTTTTTTGTATAGTCTATTATATAAGTAAGTATGTTTCAGTATGTATGTGTGTATTTGTATTTTTAAATATTTATTTAAAGTAACAGCCCATATACGAGTATGTCCCACTGCTGAGCCTGTGCCTCCTCTCATTTTTGAGAATGTTTTGGAGCCGGGAGCTGCGACGCTGCTCCAATGCGAGTTAGCGGACATCACTGTCTTCGAAATATTTTTATTTCTCCGACATGCAGGTGTCCCCACGATGTTTTTCTCCACCGCTGACCACGTGGTAAATCAGCACTTAAAATTGCAGAACAATTTTAGAGGTGGTGGCACTGGGGATTGAACTTTAGTCACTAGGAATTTTAAGGCGAGCGCCTGCACCCCAGTTACCACGGCTAATATATATATATGTATATAAATAAACATATATAGATCTATCTGTTGGTTGCCTTTTCACGGCTCAGCCTGCTGAACCGATCTTGTTATATTTTGGCACATAGACAGCTTGCATCCTGAAGACGGACATAGGATATTTTTTATTTCGGAAAATCAAAAAGTCTCCACGGGATACTCAAAAAACCTATATTCAGGCGGACGAAGTCGCGGACATCAGTTTGTTCATTTATAAACGATAAATATTTCGACTTTGTTTTCGCATCAGCAGACTACACATGTTTTTGTTCTCTGCAGTGCTGTCCATCCAAAAGTTTACTGCAAGCGATAAGAACGCCCACCGTGCCAATATTTATACTTTCATTATTTTTCTTTTGTGTTCATTGAACTACTCAACCGATTATGACCGCGTGGCCACTAGGCCACGTATATCTTAGTGGTCAGAGTACCTGACTTCTAAGCCGCGGGTCCTGGGTTCGATTCCCAGCCGGAGCCAACATTTGTGCTAAAACACACATTGTTGGTTTTCGGGTCTGGTTGTGTTGCGATTGTCCCCGTGTTTCTGACACTGCATCCTAGCCTACCTCCGATCTTATCGCATCAACGTTACATCGTGCGCGGGTAGGTTGGGATGAGTGAGTGCCTCTGTGTTGACGCGTACACTTGTGGCACTATAATATCTCCTGCGCAGTTGATGGCTCTCGACAGTATTCGGAAGTTGTCGCCGTGGTCGAAATCGTCTAGGAGAACATCATCACAACCGATTATCAGTTAAAAGAAAAAATATAGTCTATAAATTTCCTTCTGCTGGTCGTAAGTCCTCCATTGATTTTTTGGACAGGTCTGTAGCACTAACTAAAATAAAAAAAAATACTATAAAACTTCCGCGTTTCATTACAGGTGTGCAATCCGTTCGCATCATAAACATCCGAGTACCGGAGGTCATTCAATATGGTACCAGGGATGCGGTTACGCTGGACTGCGATTACGTGACGACGAATGTAACGGGATTGATAGTAAAATGGTTCTACATGGATCGATCGCAGCCTGTGTATCAGTGGATACCACCACAGAAACCGCAAGCATTGGGATTATTAAAAAATAAGGTACTTCATATTTTAAATGAAACTCTGATTTATTCAGTCTATATATGTAAATAAAATCAATCATGTATGAAGGATAATCACTTCAGAACAGCTAGAAGTTAATACATGGTAATAAAATTGTCAATATTTAAAAAGTTATGAAAACAAACATTTGGCATATTTGTTTTGGGTAACTGGCGTCTAGATGGCGTCGTTCATATCCAAAGGTAGTTCTTAGTTGCCACAGCATGCGCCGCACGTCTATACTGCTGTAATATACCTAAACATGCTTGTAAACACACACAAACTACGTGCATGGCTGTAACGTACTAAGTCTTAGACTTTTTTTGGCATAGCTCTCATACGCCAAGTGTCACATTACACTCCAGAAGTGTATTGGGCGATAAGGAACTGCGTTCCAAAACTGGCGTCTAGATGCCGTCTAAAGCGTCGCCGTTTTTTCGGCATCACTCTCATTCGCGCGTAAAGAAATTCGTTCCAAAAATGTATAGCACTTAATATAAAATTCGGACATAATTTTGTGACAGTACATAAGTGTAGTGGTGGCGTTAGAGAATCTGTAATCCAATTTCGTTACAT